>JAHZMV010006484.1:0-19487 GCA_027743765.1 Coecobrya sp. COE2
CTATTATTGAAAAAGCCGAAAAGCCAATTGCTCTGCACGATCAGAACATTAAACCAGACATGTTCCTAAAATGTCATTAAAATTAAACTATACTTTATTTCAAGTAAAACTATTGATCATTACTTCTTATTACCAACCACCACGCAGAAAATCAAGTAGTATGACAAGACCAGAATCTGCATCTCTCTAGTAAAATTTCTTGTTTTCAGATCAACTCACACGACAAAATAATGTGTCTATATAGAAACCAAAGCTGATGCTGCTGCCGTGTATAGAAAAAAGAGATGTTGATCCTTCTTTGAAAAACAGGAATTAATTGGTAACGGGACAAGTTAAATCCAGTCAGAAAAAGTAGAAAAGAAAAGAAAAGCGATATACTACAACAGAGTATGTAGATAAAATAAACGAGTTAAAAGTGTGATGATTTTTATCCCTTTCAAGAGAAAAGAAATACAACAGGTAGATCAGTTCCACTTTTCTAAGCTACTTTCTATCTTCATATATTATCTTCTTCTTCTGTTGCGGCTGCAGCTTTTCTACTACGTCGCTACTCTACACAGCCACCGTCGTCACTTAAAATCCGATTCCGTTATTTTTGCAGGTTACCACATAAAAAGAAAATATCACGTGTACTGTCAGAACGAACGTAGAGAGAAACTGCATTGACAGCATCTGCACGATTCATTAGACACTAACTGTGATCTCGTTTAGCATATAGAAAATGTAAGGTTTTGACATCATCAACGGCAGCTGAAAGAAAACGTAGAGAGCTTTAAAAAAATATATAATCACATGCGAGATATATAATATTATGCATTTTGCAGAGGGAAAAGATAAGTAGTGCATATATTACATAGAGCAGTACAATATATAGTTATAGTACCATCAAAATTTACGTTTGTAGTAAAAATAATAATGGGAGTAATGTGATCTTGTAAATGCAACAGGGGAAAATGATGAGGATTTATCTCTTTCTCTCTAGTAAATAATGCAACAAAGGAAAGGAGCAGCTCACTATATACGTACCATTACTACTTCATGCATAATAAACCAAGTAAACAGACATAATGTTCTTCTCATCATTTAATGCTTGATTTGATCATATTAAATTGCAGTCGGCCGACAGTCTGCTGTTGATACCGCTAATCCCCGAAAGAAGAACAAGATGTACACTCTCTTCTCTGTGTACAAAAACGACCACGACTATAAAAAAAAGAGTGTTGTTCACTAAACAGACGCAGCTGGTCTGTACAAGTTTTTCTTCTTCCTTAAAATTTCTTTCTACTTTGTACAAAATATTATATAGTTCACACCCAGACTTTGTGTTTTTTGGTATAACGTGTTATCATCATCATGAACTTTACAGCGTGAAATGTAAAGGGGAAAATTTTTACTCTCAAGTAACAATAAACATACATCTATGATGAAAAGTATACCTTCATACCTATTTTGACGCAAACAAGACAATGGCTTCGAGAGTAAATAACCAAATTGGATTGCATAAAATTACATACGTAGAAAAGCAGAGAGAGCTAAGTAAGTCCATGTGCCTTGTTATTTGAACCAGTTATAGTTGCAATCCGACATCAACGCGAACATGTAAATTTATCGGAAAATGATATTCCCGTATTTATATTCACACGCTAATATACGTTTGAATAAATTATTGTAAATAATAAAAGATGAAAGGGTCAATTTTGTATCCGTCAAGAAATTAGTGCATTGCAGAAAACTTGAATTAAAAGGAGAAAAAAATAGATGTCTAGAGTCTAGTACACGCATGCATGCATAATATGTAATGTATAAGGTTTCATGCATGGATTTAAAATCTTAACTGAATGACTGCACTACTGGCTTTGGATACGGATATTGTGAGTGACACTAGAGGAAAATACTGACAGTGAATGATTCTCCAAATCATTTTTAAAATCGTATTTTCGCCACAAGAAGTTGGCAGGCGTGTACGATGCAGTCATTTATATGGCATAGTCATAGGATGACGAAAGTTAAGCTATACGTATACATTTTTAATCCTTATACAAGTTAAGGAAGATACTAACGCAAAATACTGCGATGACGCAACGGCAACGCAACCAGTCAAACGTCTTCAAAAAAATCACCTACACTCTTTTGTTGGACAGAGAGAAAGGCTACTACTGATTCGGAGAACTTTGGCTACTTATTTAAAAAATATGGTTTCTCTAACGAATAATCAACGTGACTTGTAATAAAACCGGTTAAAGAATAAGGAAGTGGCGAAAGCTATCAATATGGATTTATGATGATTACAATGATGGGTAACCTGAGTTAATTTTCATTACTGTGGATAATCTATCAATTCTTGTAGCAGTTCTAATGTTTACCTGTTTTGATTCGTCGTTTTCATTGACATAAACAATACTCCTACTGGAGTTGAGCATTTCTTGTACGTAGCCACGGCTATATACTGTTTCGCAAGTAAGGGGGTACATGTTTATTTGCACGGCTTGATGTTGTATTGCATAATTTATTTAATTAAAAGGCTGTTTCATGGTTCTTATTCATCGACTTTATCATGCAAAACGATAAACTGCGTTCTATGTCGGGGCAAGATTACTGTTTTTCGCCTTTTAACTCGGAAAATTATAAGCCAATAACGCAAAGTAAACTAGAAATACCAGTAAAGTTCCAGTTCCAAAGCCTAAATTTCATGTAGTTATCGTTATTATTATAAATGTACTAACCAATCTGATAATAATTATAGCAAATATTGACTCGTCGACAAATGATGAATGAGCTAAATAAATGATATATTTTGTTATAGGCAGACTTGAAGTGAAAACCACACAAGATGTTGATATTAATTAGCCACTGTTATGTAAGGAATGGCAATATTATGACTTGTGAGTCCGGTCCAACTTTTACTACCTAATTAAAATTTAATTTTCAATTTTCACATTCACCGTTTTACGATGCAAAAACCTCATAATAATATAACATGTGCATGAAGTTATATTGCCGACAGTAAGTTTTCACTTGAGCATTTAAACTAAACCATACCAAGAGAGAAAATCATTTTCTTTCTCATAGACAATAGAAGCACAGCAAGGGCCACAGCGTGACACACAGTTCATATATATGAAATGCCCGAAAACACAATCAGTGACTAATTAATGAGTATTCAGCTAAAAATGAATTCAAACTTCAGTATTTAATGAAATTAGGAGCCAACTCCAAATAAGGAATGGTACATTTCGGTTGATTTACGCTTTGGCAGTATTTAAGTATTCATGCATTATATAAACATGAAACGGTAATGATAAATGTTAACTTCTCTAAAAAGCCATAAAAACTTTTAGTGTTGTGTGAAAAAGGGACAAATTTTAACTCTCATATCTACTCTACATCATCGGAATAAACCGACCATGTAAAAGTTTTCGAGCAAACTACTCAAGATACTATATACACATATAACGTGTATGCATTCATAACCGCCTTATCAGCCATTATTAGCGCGACCGCGACATCATAGCACTTCATCCTTTTAAATCTCTAGAGCGTCTCTACAATCATATTAACTTGAACATACTGTAAAATGCATTGATGCGTGCATGTGCATATACTATAGCGATCTTCTTTATCTTTAAAGTTTGCAAAAAAACCTACAAAATCAAACAAGCACTCCTGTAAACCAAGAAGAGAGGTACGAAGAAGAAGAAGACGACAGATCATGGTTAATTTATGGATAAAAAATTTATTTCTAAAAGACAAGCCTAAAATCTGACACACAATCAAGTGAAAGATAAATGCAGAGAGCTCCTCCAAAACGCGAGCTGAATGAAGAGTCAAGCAGTGATATAGTTTGAGCGTACCCTTTTGCTCCGATACTCAGTGCTGCAGAGTTTATTATAGTATACTGCTATACGGTGGTGTAATATGTAATAAAAATAAAACAATATAATCCAGCATTTCATTATAGGCAATTTTCTCAATGTGCATCGCAATGCATGCATGTACCAACTTGATACGATTAGTAGTATTCTGTCAGTCCAAATGATAAAACGCATACGAATCACATCTTTTTCCGAGCATTGCAAAGGATAATAGGTAAGTACATAATATTATGGGGTGTAGCCACCACACTGCCAAGCGATAACATAGCAAAAAGCTCAGGCAACTCTATAAAATAATATCACTGTTAGTGCCATTCACGTCATGACAAGGGCAAACTTTTATTATTGGCTCGCTTAGCTAAGCAAATGAATTCATCGTGTCCGCTTTTAAAACTTGGTTTAATTGGAAAACATTTAAAATCCACTGATATGCAGTCGTTATTATTCTGGATATTCCAGATTAATCAGTCAAAGCATTTGTTCTGAGGAGGTCAATAATGTTCAAGAACAATAAGGTGTCAATAATTTGTCAATAAAGTCGATCGTTGTTTTTGCTTATCAAATTTTCATTTTAAATGAGCAATGTCATTAAAATGCAGCATTTGACCATATAATCATTATTGTCCAATATTATCTTTCGCCATAAAAGGCATGATATATGATTCGAATTCTGATTTATGGGGACAATTTATAAATCCGAACATATTCGGAAATGAGCAGCGAGCAAGTATTCTTGGCTGTTCATGAATAGGTTGTAAGTTTCAAGCCACATGGGGCTTACACATGTACGCTTCCCTACCGATATGATTATGTTTATGATTTGCTCTTCTTACCATTAGTTTGCACAGCTTTTCAAAATCTGGGTCTGTTTTGTGCAAAGTAAATCCTATCAACCCAGCTGTGTGACTTCCATTCTTGTTTACCGTTTTCATTTGCTTACGCCTCCACCACTTTTCTCATAATTCCGTCTGCTAAATATCCAGTACAGTGTACTGAGTACACACACACAAACTGAATTTGAGGATTTTTTAATTATTTGTCAATGACATGACAACATTGGTACACTGTCCTTTCTTTATGAAGTCATAAATCGAAAACCATCTCTGCATTGCTAAGTGGTGAGAAAGTTTCATAAATTTCATGTACAAAGTGCAAAACCAAACTTTTTTTCAGCGTCAGCATAAATTCATACATATTCATGCATTTAGGTATATTTAATGAAGACCTTGTTGCACTGACAATGTGATGATGTTCAGGTTTAGTTAAATCGTTCATTCACGTATTTAGTTGTTGCAGATTATGAAAAGCCTCCCTGTAAACTATATATTATTCACGCAATGATGTAGTCAATCATGAGCCATTATGATGTGCACAATACCCATGATGCGTATATAACGCAACACTGAGCACTCTAAATCTCTGTGAACTATAGTCTATTATAATGCTACTACTCTGATGTGTGGTTGTTGTTGGCTGTATAAACTTTGAATTCAACTCAAAAATATCCTAAGCCTGTAGAAATACTAAAAATAGTTCCTCACTGACTTCACAATCAGTTTCAGTTTCAATCCGAAAATTGGAGTGTACATTGAAGCTGCAATCACTGACTAAAAAACTGCTGAGTGCAAAACTTCACGGAAAAACCATCATTCTGTCATTGTGTAACATGCTTCGCAAGATCCTCTGAATGGGTGCAACTTTGTTCCTTCCTACTCCATATACTACTCATCTGAGCATCATCTCAACTAGACGCGATTAAATTTCAGCTTCTGTCTTTTTCCTTCTTGGAAGCAGTCATTTTTATTTTACTCGCCTTACCTACTTTTTTATGCATCATCTTCCTGTGTGTAGATTTTTCTGCGGTTCTCATCTTTTCACCAACAGCACATGTCTATACGGCCCTAAAGCACACACAAAGGCTATATGCATAATGTGATATGTGATGATGCTTCATTGCCAAGTGCTAACTCCCGTTACACAGTTGACGTTATCCTATTTTGAACAGGTCCAACTTAACTCGACCAGCATAATATTATAGCACTTATGAATATGCATGCATATAACCATACAATTAGCTCACACTTTCCTATATCCTCTATGCAAGTAAAAGTTTATTTGTTGTTTGCAAGGAAATGAAAAGTAACTCATCACAACATGAGTGTTCCAAGACAGCATAAGAGGACGGTGAAAATCATAACAAATCAACAGGGGAGAACATATAAGCATCCGTGTATTGCAAATAATCCTTTTTATTTCTGCACTCATTCCGTTACACCTTTAGCAGCGTAACGCGCCGTGGTTCATGTCGCAGAGTCACTGTGCCTCCTCACTATTTGCTGCAACGCACCTTTAACTTTCCTGAGTGACTACAGATCACGTCTTAAAAGAATATCAAGGAAATACATAAAATATCCAAAAATGATAATGATGTTCCCTTCACTTCATTCTATTTTTTATGAAGCGTTTTACAGCAAGACGACATTATGATTCTCCATAAAACAACGTATGTATATTTATATATAATTATTTTGCTCAATGTGCTGCTCTTTATGCATTGAAGGAAAACATATGTGCCCACGACACACAGCACGGCGCTATTCGATTGACGATATGAGTATTCGCTGATTGAAATGGAAAAACCTCAACAGCACTGGCAGCACCAGTGTAGGTAAACCATGGTTTTTTTTACAAAATGCACTGTAGTTTGCCAAATTACCTACCATCATTCCATGCATGCATGCTTCCATGCCGTGCTGTTCCCCTTAACGGGTGAAGCATGGAACTTTAAAGTTCGTCATCGTATTTCCCCGATTGCGGATCACTAGGCACACATCATAATTATCAGTATTATATACACCAAGTACAAGAATATGAATGTTTTTTGCAAAGATGTCGATGGAGATAGGTATATTGTGGAAGGGATACACAATCTCGCTATGCAAACCCGTGTACACATAAAAAGGATTCGGAGTTTCATCAATATTGCAATTCATGTGTGATAAATAAATAAATGGATTGTACAAAAGTACTGCTCACACACATAGTGTGAATTTTCTCTGGCACAAAATGACTTTTTCCTACAATTCACTCCTTTGTTATTTTCACCGTATCTTATAACTCGGTGTGGTCGATTATGATTAATCGTTGCATTGTACTTACAAGTGGCACAAGACTGTATGTCTGTTCATATCAAAAGTCTTTTTATAAAAAAAACGCGTAGACAACTTTTAAATGCTAATGAGGAAAGAAAAAAATTGACACTGACAATTTCGCATTAACTGCTGCAGGAATAGTATATAAACGATTATCGCGTTCGCACTCCTACAATCGCAACCAGATGCATATTGTTTATACATAACTTGTCAAATATGGTATTGCTGTGTAATGCATACAAGTCTCATTTTTACTATTATATATTAATACATTGATTTCAATATAAGGTTTGACACATAATATGTAATTATTATTATTATAATTTGTTTTTTGTTTGTATCGGGTCAAACGACTTTTAAAACGAGCATGCATTTAGTGAGGATAAAATGAAAATCCAGTTTCCACTTTTGTTTAGTGTGAGTCATGTTTACTATTCATGAATTAGTTTAAAAAGAGGAAAGAAAGATGCAGAGAGATTATTCCCAGTCAGTCACTACTTTTCATAATCATAGATACAGGGCACAACCATAACTTGGATGAATGATGAGATGTGGCGTTGACGTATTTTTATTTAAAAGTGTACATGTAATATGCATATATGCGCCTACTAAGCAAGTAAATAAAAACTAACAACAACAACTTCACAAGCAGGAGGGAGAAACAACACGGCCACGGGGAGAGTAACTAGTTATGGCCCTCATCTCAATAATAATCTTGAGAGATACAATATAGTTTAATGGAGTCTGATTCTCCTAAGAAAAAAAAGTAAATGCAAAGTGTAAGTCTTTTGGCTAGTGCAACATTTTTTATGTTACGATGGCTTTTTGCAGAGCTAGCTTCTAGAAGCCATGTATCGCATGTTATCATCAAACTGCTCCTTATTTAGTAGCAGAGATTTAAAACTCTACAGTATGAAATCACGCGTATGTCTGTTTATCCACCCGCCGTCTCATTTATCCACCTTGAAGTATGCTTTCCCTGTGTGATTCCTGGGCCCAAGGGTTTCCAATTCCTCCAATTTCAATAGCATCGTTTATGGATGGTAGTTTAATAGATCAGTAAATACACAAGTGACATAATTATGCATACGAATCAAGTCTTAACAACACTAACGGTTAACCCGGCTACTCGGTTCAATCGTTACAATGATTAGTTAATATTATTATTACCGTACTATATGAACTGCGAACCATGCGCAACCTTAAAGTTAGATCGCTTCTCTACCTCATCATCATCCTCTACTCCCTATCCAACTGAACGAAACAGAAAACGTTCAACAAACTGAGCCCATTTAATGTACATATTATATATGTGTTCAGTAGTAACATCGAAAGTAAGACACGACGACGACGACCACTGAATGTGCCATTTTGCGATCATCCAATATGTATCTGTCTTGGTGTTGTTTTGTGAAAGCCGTATTATTGCTACATACGGTGACTGACTATCACTTCAACAAACTTTATACATGTTGGGCGTGACCCAACATTATCGGCTAGATGAAAAACGAGAAGAAGAAGAAGTCTACCAAGCTAAAAAAGATAAACCCCATTTTTAGTTTGAACTGATCACCTACGCACGCATCACTATAACATTCAAGCGTTAGTGTCCTCCCTCACAAGCACAAATATGACGATAAGACATTATTATGCAGGTGTTAATTTATTCAAGGGAATTTATATGAGTCCATATTATCATCACCACTAGTCTAGTCGAAAGCGTCCAAATAATATGCTAAGTTTATTATAAAAAAATGAGACATACATACATATTTATCAACCATCTCAATAAGCAAATATATCCACTTAAATACAATATCATGATCAAGAACTGGCTTTTTTTCTTAGCAAAAAAAATCAGGGGAGATGTAAAACACCTTCCTAATATAGAAGTTATCGACTCAATTTGGCCTCAGTTTTTACTTTGCTATTCATACGATAACAATCAATTGAACATTGAACACTGTAATGGAATTAATACTCTATTCCGACCTCTGATTTAAATACTGGGATTGGTAAGTAGGTACGTATATCATTTCTAGTGTTTAGTGATGTCAGTGTACATGTGACATGCCCACAGCGCACAGCGTCTAAAAACCGGGGTATTGTTTGCCCGACACATTTAATTATGACTCATTTTAATCATTATGATGACTCATGTTTTTTTAGGAAAAATCTGGAGTGAGCGTGTTGATAATTTTTCTTGAATGTTTATCATCAATTAGCTCATCCCGTTGGTTGAAAATGAGAATATACAGTTTTCGTTGTAAAACACGCGCACATAAATCTTGCAATTATTACTAGGTACACGTTGTGGAGACAAAGGCCATATAGAACACTCAAATTTAATCATGTCACATTTTCATTTAATCAGCTCGTTGCTATATGCCTTGTAATCAACATCACACGTCATCCTGACAATTACCAAATGAATATCTTATATCGCTCTTCAACGAGACAAATAGTACTAAAAATTAATGAGTTAAAGTTCGCTCATCCCATTTATCTCGGAGATAGTTATTGTAGCCATATCTGGGTAACGTGTTAAAAAAATTGAGTACTGCCGCGTAGCACTATTGAGCTACAGACATAGCAATAAAGCAATCAGCCAAGTTCTCTAATATTTTTTCCGTTCTTTGCGTACCTGAAAGGTGCAAGAAAGTGGCAATCTTAAATAAATTCATGCTTTACGGTGGTACAGAACATTGTTGAAGATTTGAGATCATTTCAGTGGCGACAAAAAAACAACAGCCACTGAGCAAAAAGAGTCAGTCATTCACACTTGGCAGAATACATATATACGAAGCATAAGTCCCGTTACTGCCTGTTCAATCCACAACTCAATCATCCTCATCATCATCGTCGCTATCTGTGCACAACATCTCCCTCGCCAAACATTCGCATCATCAGTTTGTTTAGTTGAAAACGGCAATAGGGAATATGAAATGATTTTTAATGCGTGCTTACAAAACTGGTCGTGCCCATGCATAAAATATTTCATATACTTACTTACATTACCATAACACCATGAGCCATGGATTAATATTATAAATCCACATACACACATAACATGAGTACGGAATACAAACGTAGTTAAACAAGATTATGATTGCAAATAATATATGATTGACGGATGACCACAGTCCAGTACCATGGTTTACTTGAAGATGCAGAGTGCATCAATGGAATACATTATGTGCAGATAAATACGCGTAATGTATATTGTAGCTCTTTCATTTAATGCAATATTTTTCGGGGGTAAAGACGGGACTCTAGCACAGGCTATACATAAAAAAGCCGTTTTTTTGAGATATCATGTTTCCATACCTATTCACAAAACGACTCGACAATTCGCATAAAGCGGCCAATGTTTTATTTGAAACCTTGACATTTGTATATTTACGTTGTAAATTCAAAGTTGAATAATAATTTTCATTTGAATGAATTATTGTTTTACCTGCTGTCTCAAGTTACGTAGAATTTATTAGCATATCACACCATTACCTTTCGCCGGAAGTAAAGTATGATTTTTGTTTTTTATTCTGCATTTGTATGTGGCACATCCACGAGTACGTGTTGATGTGACAATTTGTGAATGTAAAATGACTACTGGATACCAATATACCAAGGTTCTTGCAAATTATGTAAATGTACAGGTTTATTAAGCAACTGTGACCGACCAACAATATAAGGCCAAATTTTCCTCATCAGTCATCAGTACATCTCTATAATCTAAGCAGGCATAACAATGAAGACATTACTGAATAATTACCCATGTTATAGGATTTTTTTGCTAAACCCCAATATCAGGGTCAAATTAAGGTATTGTCAAAAGTCAGGTAACCTAAAACAATGTGACCAATGACTAAAGTTGAATGAAGAACATAGTATTTCAATTTAAGCTCATGACATTTAATATTGTATTGTGGATTAACTTATTGATCAAGAACAATTGAATAAATGGAGTGTATTTATTGTTTTGAGTTGTATTCGTTCTCATTTACATGGAAATCGAGTATGGCGGTGACAATAAAATTAAATTTGTCATGCTCCTAAAGTATCATATCTGTTATTTTAGCTACCATAAAGCAATAGCCAAATTGTGCTTATGCAATTTCCGGTTTCATCTTTACTTTAAGTAAAAAATTAGGTGTCAAACGTTTTCTATTGGTCGTAAGTGATAGTCAATTACGATGCCATAATATTTACTATGATAATAATTATTCGATAATGGATAATTACTCTAATAACGAGCCCCAATTAGCTTAGTCACTTGACGTGTTGCGTCGCACGTCTCAAAAGTTAAGAAAAAATGAGTATGATCGACTATAAAAATTAACTACCTATGTGATGTACTAGTAATTACTGCAAAACTACTACAATTTATCATAGGAAATCCTGTTCGTTTTACAAAAATAATACTATGACAATGGTTAATGATGACTAATTTGTCCAATGGCATTGATAGAGGATATTTCACTTTACAACTGTTTAACACAGCCAATAAAGCAAAAATGAAATATATACTTAAAAATTGAATTTCTTTTGTCAAGTATGGGTCAACAAGATATGATGTACTTAATTAAGGTAACTTGTTCAATGGCTTGGGGTCAAAGGTATGCCAACAAGTGCACATGTGTATGCATTTTCAGGAGTGCGAATGACATGAAGTAGAGACGCCTATCAATCCAATTAATTTTGTTGAATAATATGATATACAAACGAATGAAACGCTGGAGAGGTGTCTAAGAACAATAAATGAGTTAAGCTGTACGCTCAAAAATTAACTTACTTGATAACCACCTATGTTGAACTCCAGTATCGCGTTGGTTTGTTCAGTTCAAAACTGAACAAATTAGGTCAAAAAATGAACTGTCAAGGCGGTTAAAGAAAAAATCCCTTAATTTCGAAACAGTCCAAGAGGCAGTTATGTTCAATTTTATTGCAAAAACTTGACTAAAACACTACTTGATATTGACACTTGGTTGATGTATATATTATAATGTCATATGAGTAGATTAATATGTTCGTTCACGTGCATTGCAACGCAGAAAACGGACAATGAAAAAGTTACGAGAAAATGTTTACTTGTTCTTTTGTGTAAATCCAATAATTGTTCATAAATTTTCACAGTATTGCCAAAACTTGATTTTCCTTAAGATAACAAACAATGAACAGTCAGCTACCCAGTTATTTAAAACAGTTTAAGACTTTCAGTTTTCCTGCGTAACACCATTTATACTTGAAGCTGCTTTTGACAACAATTAAAAATTAAATACAGTAGTAATGACACAAATACTTGAACTTGTACATTTACATGGCACAAATAACCATTCATAACAACGAATTATATGTTCTCTCTGATATGTTGTCACATAGCAATTTGGCTTGAATTGAAAAATAATACCATGGTTTGTTTAATCAACGCACTTTTTATATATGACTAACGGTTTACACTTTACAAATGAATAAATATTAACAATTGTGCTCAAATTATTTCAAGGAATGTAGTGAAAACTTTTCTTGTACAAAATCACGTGGTGCCATATCAATCAACATCTCACAGTAGTTTGCTTTGTTTGCAAAATTTAAACAGTTTCAAACATATATAACATGTGCATACATCCAATAGTCACCACGGTCACCTTTAAAGATGACAAATTGCTTGTGACATCTCCAAATTTAATGCAAAGCGCAGTCAACAGTCACACCAAAGTTATCTCACGGGTACCACGCGCTGATTTTCTTTTACTTTCCCACCATTTAACATCAAACTCACTTTCGCGTGAATAACTTTCTCATCCAGTTTATGTTTTATTGCCACAAGCCAGTTAATTGCTTTTACACCAAGTTATCTTTGTGTCTTAACTTTGTCACTATGGGCATCTTTTCTCAAACTACATTTTGTCTTATTCCATATATTATTGCTTCTCCTTTCCCCTTACTCTCTTGCTGCTTATCATCCTCACAAAAATATAATTATTTCACCTGTGCATATTACACACACCAGAGAGAGAGAGAGTTATATTTTAATCCAGTTTTACATTTAAATAGCAATTATATATCCTTTTTTATTGTGTCTCCTCGTGTTCAGCACCGCTTTCTGCTGACAGGCTCCTCTGCATACATATATCTCCTCTCCTCGTCTGCTGGCAAATTTTAACACAAAAAACTTGAAATTCCAAATCAATCGCTCACTCAAACAATTCATCAAGACACATTTTATATATCTCTCTACCGTGTGTACTATATATAAAAAATTAAATTTTTTTGCAGACAACTTTTACCTAACTGTGATGTGTGTATATTTTTTGAACCGAAATGAAAAGCGTCCTCTCTTCTTCACCAAACTAGAGTAACAACAACAGGAGCAGCTCATCAAGTTAATGAATCGGCAACAGCAACAACATGATGAAGGTAAGTGATGTGATCATGATGCTGATCGCTTATTGTACTATTCTCTCTCTCTCTTTCTACTATCATCACTATGCATGTTTCCCTTTTAGCTGTTTCTCTCTCTCCACTCGGGTTTATTTCAATAAATAAGCGTATTTTTATGTACAAATCTTACACACATTCAAACAAAATGAGTGTTTGTGTGTGCATCCCGTCGTATCTCTTCCAAGAGACTCTTCTTCAAGTCAGTCTTTTCTTTTGAAAAGACAAGAGATACATTTTCTAGCTTCTTCTCTCTCATGTTTCTTATATTCACATTCAAATTTTTACACCGTCCTACACACCATATTACGTTGAGAGAGAAGCGGCTCTATATAACAGAAGGTTAGGTTATTATAAGAGGTTAGTTAATATTATCCTCCAAGAAAGAGAAAAAAAAGATGAAACTTGGTTTTAAAAGAAGAGTCACGGTGTATGTCTTTAAGATTTTGCTTGTATAATAACAACAACAACAAAAACAACAGCTTTTTTTTCTGAAACACGGTTGCAATGCTGCTGTTACAAATAAAGTAGAAAATGTGAGCTGTTGTGAAAAGTAGATATATATTTTTTTATGCTGGTTTCTTTTCCTCACACCGCTTCCTTACTTTTGAGGCTTGTTTTTTATCCAAACGAGCTCTCTATGATGCTCCATCGCTGGATAGAAAGGAGATAGCTTGGTTAAGAAAAACCAAGAGAGTTTTTTTGGGGTTTCTTAAGTATAAAAAATAAAAAAATGTAACGTTGTTGGTTGGAGAGAAATAGAAGAGAAAGAGAGAGAGAGAGATGATGTTGTCTATGATTTTTTTTCGGGTTTTGATATTGTCATGTTTTCTCAATGAGATTTGTATTTCTAAATATAATGGTTTTTAATCCTTTTACAAATACATGCGGTTTTGTTAAAATAATCGAGATTGGATAAATAAATTGCCTTTTACACCTGCTTTAGAGACTCACTGATTGAAAGATTATGAAAATGCATGCAATTCTACGTAAAAAAAGAAAAGTAGCTTTTTCTTTCTAAAGACAGATTATTGTAAGTTTTCTTGTAACAATATTTGAATTTGCTTGAAAGCATTACATAATCTGTTATACGTAACATGCAGGTAAAAGTGAGTATCTTCATCTAATGATTATTATTATATAGTAGCTAATCAACAAAAATCTTATCTCATGTACTTATTTCAATACAGTAGTAGTGACTAGTTTCGATTTTTATGCTATTGCTCTTGCCATTTGCTGCTCTGTCTGTTGTTGTCCACACAAAGACAATATAATATACGAAGCCTACAAGAGGAAAGATTTTTTTGTACCTTTACATATCAACAGCGTGTATTATTTAACAAGAGAGAGAAAAAAAACAATGGCAATGATAATGAACCAGAGGCCAAACGAAAAAAAAAGAACCTGACCGAGACTCCGTGAGTGCAAGTAAAGTAGTAAGAAAGACAAAAAAATATGACTAATAAGAGTATCTTCTTCTTATAAGATAGGTAAGAAAGAAGAAAAAACAACGCTTGCAGTATATAAAAACCCAGCAAACTCACACAAAGGATCAAGTTCAAGCAGCACAGCTCTTTTTTCTCTGAGAATCTGTCCTCTCGTTTCTGGTACTTGCTGACTCGCTCCTCTCACAGTTGAAGATGTAGAAAGAGAGATGACGATGCTGATGATGATGATGAGCTTATGACGAATGCTTGCAATTGTGCTGCTTGTGGTTTAATCTTTCAGTTTGCTCCAAGCTTGTGTGTTCTCTGTATACATGTATGTCAGTCGTCGGCGGTTGGAATACTACTGTTGTTTCGGTTGATGCTCTGTTTTAGCTCAAAGGCATCATCATCATCATGACCGTCGTCATGATCATCATCGCCACCACCACCATCATCATCATTGTAAAGCGAGCAGCATAAGCCAAACCAGCATCAACTCCACCGTCAACGTTGCTTTATGGTAGGTTTTACACGCTGCACGTAACGTATATTGTTTTGTAGCAATATGGTTTATGCATGGAATTGAAATGCGCATTTATATATTATTGTAGTGCTACATGGGCTTTTTTTGGGTTTGCATGTTGAATGGAGCAAAACAAGCGAGCGAAGAGAGAGAGAGAGAGAGTAAAGCTCGTTTTTGCTGTGAAAATGGAACGCCCATTTCTTCCCCCATTGGATATTACGTAACCAGGTCTGGCGAATTAACTGCTTTCCGGGAAAAATGATTCCTTTTTCTGTCCTGTACATTTTTTTGTGCAAGTCAAGTATATCCCGGAAAATGGAAGAAAACTGTGTGCATAAAATCCACACACACACAGAAGTAGAGAGCTAGAGGTTTTACGGTAACCGGTGCCAGCAAAACGGTTTTACACACACGGAGTTTTTATATGGCAGCGTGTAAGATAAGGATTATGTGTGTGGTGGAAAAACGGATGGCGTTTTGGATGGTGATGATGGGCAAAAGTGAGATGTGTGTAGATTGGGATGTTATGGAACATAGAAATTGGTTGTGTATGGGGAACGTTATGTTCCCAGTTAACATCACCAAATATGCTATTCATGATGATGCTATTTTCATATGAGACACGAGAAAGAGAGGCAACAGCAGCAGCAACGTGCGAACTGGAGTTTTTTTCTCGGATTCTCTCTCTTTTTTCTGTTACTTTAAGTTGCACGCATTTATTATAAGATATCGCAAAATGTAATGTAACGGTTGTGTGTTTTGCATAAATTTTTGGTGTGAACGAACTTTCTCTTAAGTTGGGAAAAGTTGGAAAATTATTGGTAAAAAAATTATTAGGGTAGGTATCTATCAGCATCCAGGAAACCGATATGTAAATGAGCCAAAAAATATATTGATTCCATAATCAGTTTGTATGTGCATATGAATTAGTGATCTTGTAGTACTGGAGTATCACTTGAAGCATTATCTCTATAGACTTGAGAATTGAGTTTCTCATAAAAAAGCGATCTTATCGCTACATGTCCCAATAAGTATCTTAATGACTTTTGAAAAGGACGATGCATGAATAATTAAGCGCTTAATATAGTTGTCCGGGACCGGAGAGGACAAAATGCTAAAAAGTGTTCAATTTTCTTTATCCGCATAATCAAGTCTCTTAATTTGATTTGTAATTCTAAGCCAATTGGTACTCAACATGTTTGCTGATAAGAACTTACTGATCGTAATTCCAAATAATTTACATAAAATACCATTTTTAAACTAAAGCAATGCTTCCATCAATTTTTATGCCGACATCGCGGCATCAAAATTTAATAGGATGACGAATAACAAATAATCGTTTTTTTCTGCGACTTTAACTCGTTCTAAACATTTCCAGTTTATCAGTTTATCAAGTATGAGTCTTCAATCTTAAATTGAATACAATTGTTAATACTTCGGGTAATTGAAATGATAAAATATCATACACAATATGTAGCTAGTATTAATTTAACTGATAAGCTAAAGCTAACTAATCTTAGTACCAAGCTAACTAATGATGAAATGAGAACTCTCTTTGTCGTTAGCATATAATCTTATAAAAAGGATTCTATTGAGACGTGCAGACGGATGAAAATAAACTTTTGTAAAATTTAACTACAACAGACGATAAAGAAATTCATAACATACATTACAGATTGGATGGCTTGTTTTTAACAAGCTTTCTTTACATTTTATTTTATGATGATGTGACAAAAGTGAAACCATTTTTCATTGACGTAACACAATAATAATTTGATTTAATGTGAGACAGCAATAATAATATTGGCTGGCTCCTGCAGACCTGAACAAACTTTCATATTCACCGACCGCTTTAATAGTATATTATAGTTTTGTTTGAATTATGTTTAGCAAACCAATACCTTTTTGGGTAAAAAACTTTGCTTAAAATTAATGTATTCAGTAGGTATAAATAGGTACTTTCTAATACACTATCCGCATCTCTTCCTGTTGTCCAGTATATATCATTTTACAATTCTAACAATGTTTAAATTCAAGGAAGCATAATTCTATCACGCACACACCGAGTCCGAGTGTTCCAGTATTTCAGCTTCAACTCTTTTTTTTAAATAATAAAACAGTAGAAGAGAGGGTTGCAGTTTAACCAAAAAAATTGTCAATATATGTATTATTCATTGCGTTACATGTGTATGTAAACTTGATATTATTGTTATTCCGTATTCAGATAGAGACAGGCAAACAAAGGCAAGCAAGCGCAAGCCGAGCGAGAGTCCCTCAGATTTTGTTGGTGGTGGAGGAAAAGTGTAAGAGCGCACCCCCCAACTTTAAACAAAAGTAATTCCCTGTACCTGAAAAAAGGCCACTCATGCCGAAGCTTGGATAAAAAGCAACGGTTTTTTGTTAGCCACTCTTGGACATTTTTATTACCTGCAGTGAATGTTCCTCTGAACATAGAACATGCATCCATTAGAGAATTGTTCGTTTGCTTTACTTCCACTTCTCTCCTCTCTCGCACAGTTTTTTAAAGTTAAAGCCCCTCTACTTCAGACGAGTTTCAATAATGTGGACACGTACGTTATATGAATGTTTTTTACGCGTTTTTATAAAACTGCTAGCATCATCATTTTTATCCGCTGGCCTTGGCCAAGCTCGGTAACAACAACCAACATACACACACGCTTACTTGCATTATCTTTTGGATTGCCAGGAGCAGCAAACTCGGAGATCTCTGTGTAGTTGTCTGATGTTTGTTCCCCCCTTTCGTAAGTCTCCCTACTTTTATTAGATAGTCACCATCATCATCAGACTTTTTCTTCCTGCCCTTACCCTGTTCTCTCTGCTATAATGATTATTATATTTTTTTATTCTTTTTTATCAACATCATCTCTCACACAAGGACAACCACTGTTTAAAAACTACAATACCTATAATATGTTAAATCTATTTAGATTTAGAAAATAATATGAGTACAAAGGACCCACATATGAAAATTTTCTAATGATTTCCTTTTTACTACTTTTTGAATATTATCATCGACAATGTCTCTAGATACTTGACCAAAAGTTCAATTTATATGATCGGGACACTTTGATCTGTAGTGTAATCGCTGTTACCCTGATACTTACATAACAAATTAGAAAGCAAGCCCACACACTCATCGTGGTGCTCTTGCTGATTATGCCTATGGCTAGCGGATGACTTTTACCTTTTCCTTAGAACTCACCTTGACTTTCAAAAGGTAAGTGATGCGGAGGGACACGTGTTGATGGGAGCAAGCATCGTGCTGCTTCATTCTAATTTTTTAGCTGAGATATTTTTTATAAATATTATCAGAATCAAGAAACAGTATAAAATGTCATTTAAATAAGTTCAAAGTTGTATATACATAAGTAGTTCTGGATCTGCCCTATTAATAATTTAAAACTGTATAATATTCGTCAATTTGTACTGTTTCATCGGCCACTATGTACAATGGCTAAAAATTATTTTTTTAATTGGGTGATCAGAATATTTATGCTATACATAAGCTAATATGTAAAATTTGTAAACAATTATGTACATCTTGATGGATTGTACAAATGGATGGAAAATTTTAAAACTAGGAGTTTGATCCCTGATTTCTCCTTTACACAAGCGTCTTACAGACTCAAAATCATTGACATGCAAATAGTCAGATTTGCAATTGTATGAGAATGCCTATGCACGTAATTTTTGGTTGATAGGGTGGGATGAGGATTATTTAACAGAGGTACGCAATTTATGATTCATAAGCCAATATATACGTTTTACTTGATAATGTCATTTTCGTCCCTCTTTGTCTTAAACAATAGAAATTTTTTACTTACTCTGATCACCCCCGGATAGCCGATCGGATAGTCGTTCGGAACGGTGCGTGTGGCATTAGTTGTTTGACAATTCCAGAATGTTGAAGTTGGAGTATGGTTACGACGGCACGAATACGAACAAACGCGCTGACGTGGATAATCCTTACGTGGCTGAAACATCCTTCGTCGTTTCATCTCCTCGGCTAAAGTTACTTGTCTTATCGGTACAAGTAAGTGGGGCTCCTCGAATG
>JAHZMV010006486.1:0-56618 GCA_027743765.1 Coecobrya sp. COE2
GAGAAATATGAATAGAAATATTTACAATGATAACATTGAAGAGGGCAGGGCGGTGTGTGCCGGAAAGGCGGCTTGTTCCCTTCCTGTGTTGGGTGCGCGAGTGGCCGAGATAGGGGCGGAATACGCTGGTTTTTCCGGTGACGCCGTATCCGGTGCTTTCTCCAATGTTGCGGTTTTAAACGAGAAATTGCTACATAACGATTGCATCCTGCTTATTTACAGCTTCAAGTGTAATAAGTAGTGTGGGTGGAAAACAAGACTCCATCTACCCACTTGGTGGGAACATATTGTCATCTTCTCCTGCATTCGCTGGTATGAATCTGCGGACAACGACCTCGGGGCTTACCTCCGATCTAACCACTACCACCTCTGTTTTATCCGGCTTGTATCCTAGTTACAAACAGTCGCAGGATAGTTGGTCTTCGAATCTAGCAGAGCTTGCAGCTGCTCTTCCACCTGATTTGAGACATCTGCTAAATAAAGGTTCAGGAGGCGTCTCGGATCATGATTTGAGTGGGCTGAGCGGTTTGTCAGGTCTAACGTCCAGCCTAGGAGATACTAGTTTAAATGTAGGCTCTCATTTACCTTCGTACATGAGAACATTGAGAGAGCAGTTGCAAGAGGAAAGGCGTCAGTTGTTGTCGGAAGAGAGACGACGACTGGAGGCTCTACGGGAAAGGGACCGGGAGTTGGGAGCTAGACTAGATGCAGTAACAAGCCGTGCAGGGAGCGAAGCCCTGAGGTCCAGGTATTAGAAATTTTGCCAAAGTCATTACAATTTATCTAATGAAGTCGGAACAAGTGGCACAGGCACACACTCACAGCACATGGCACGCACAGACTTGTGTTGGTGGAGGAGACCATATAGGGGCTAAAATTGCTGAGATTAAATATGATGATATGGTGGGTTGGTGAATGCAGAGCGGACCTATCTAGGAATGGGGGTGCACCCAGGTCAGCAGGGGCCAGTCCACTTCTCAATCGGAAACTCAAAGGGCATCGTCGACAGTTATCTGATCCTAAACTTTCCCTTCCCTTCTCGCCCATACAGGAAGACGGGGACAGTGAGCTTCAGGATTTCGATCGAGTATGAGCTCCTCCTGTGTTTGTCTTTGTGTCTGTCTGTGCCCTATTTTTATTTTGTCTTTTCCATCACCCCTATATCGCCTCTGCCTCCTATTATTTGCTAATACTCCCCCTGTTTGGTTTTATAGGTCTCGACCGGCTTACTGAGGCCTCCCTACAAATCCTATGAATATGAATCCCTCGAAGACAGTGCCCTTTTACAACGTCCTGCCACAATGCATCAAGTTGGAGGTGACTGGGATCATTCACAATCATATTTAGCATCTTCCTGGGCAGCAGCTGGTGGGGCCCTCCGCGAGACAGCTATCACTAGTATGGGTGGAGTTCATGAGGACGACGAGATCCGGAACCGCATGTCATCACGGATGCTGAGTCGGCGAAGCAGCGATGGAGAGGCTTGGCCCAATGCAGCTGTCGTGACCCGTTCCCCATCATCCAGCCGCGAGAAGCGGCACGCTCTGAGAAAGCACAGAAAGTCGCGCTCATGGCATCCCTCCCCTTATGTAAGTGAGGAGGAGGACGAAGAAGAAGAAGACAGTTTGAGTCGCGAAGAAAAGAAGGCCAGGATCAAGGCAGAGATCGCGAGGCGGCGCCAGCAAATTCAAGAGAGGGCTGGCTTGCACGGTGAGTTGATAAGTATTCCCAGAATTCCGGGCGGTGTGACTGAACACGAGCGGCATAGTGTGCTAAAATCCGTAGATCAACTTCTTCGCGACCAGTACGCTCGTTTTGACTCTTCTGCTGGGATATACGGCCGGGCCACTCCATCAATGTACCATGGATCCATACCAGGGGGATACGCGACAATTAGCAGCAGTCGTCCTTCACATCATCATCATCATCATTCACAATTTCATCCTATGCTAGCCAGAATGGCTCCTGGTGGGCATATAATTAGCCCAAGTGCTAGTGAAGAGGACCGTAGTATTGAAAGAATTGCATCGACATTTCGTAGTGACCATGACTATGCTAGCATGTTATATGACAGACTTGGAGAAATGTCTCCATTGGCAACAGATAGTGAGAGCATGGGGAGTGAGTTGGGGGCACCGGCTGCAATGCCCTTACTGCCTGACATGCCTACGAGGTCTCGGAGACTGCTAGAGGACTTGGGTTCAGCACCCATTGGACTGAACGAAGGAACACGGGGTGGGGCTAGTTCCGGGCAATCTATCAAAGGCAAGTATGGTGTCTCAGCACAAGGGCTCAATCTCCCATTTCGCACTGTGATGTGACAATAAGTGAAAGGCATGTTTATTATTTTCAACCACCGCTCCTTGGTTGAATGTTTTATTATTATTCTTATTATTATTACCGTTATCTTTACATTTTTATCTGTTGTCACCACTACTTTGCTACAAATGTTACTTACCATGTATAATCATGATATCAGTCATGACTCTCTATCATTAATACTTACTATTTCAATATTGGTACTATACTAACATATCAATGTGCGTTGTATTATATCTCTATATATTACCTCTCATTATTATTACTGTCATTATTATACTTTCAATATGCGTTCTCTATCTCTCTCTGTACATACGACTCACTTTTCTACTACTCCGTTGTTTTCCACTTTCTCTCTAAATTGTCAATTATGTTGTATTACTGCACTAGCTCCATTTTCCATACTGTAACAATCACTATCTACTCTACCATTTATACTGTATTTTTGTGGCTGAAAGTTGTGTGAACTCAATCATTTCTCAATTATACTTTCATTTTACTTAGTCTTCTTTACTGTGGTGCAGCCTTAACCAAACTTATACTAAATACTATACTATATTTGATTTGCTTGTTTTTCTAAACCTCCAGTAGTTCTAACTTTTCACCGTTTTACTCTCGGGTTAGTGAGGAAAGTGTAGAGCTGCCATTCATTTACGAATTAAATAGTTGCTGAAACTGACAGAAAGCCATGAGATGACAACCATACTTGCAATTACTCAAGGGAATCAATAAACAATCATGTTACAGTATACTGCATTTTTTGTGCTATATTTCATCACATCATTCCCACTCATGAATGCATCATCAAGTACCTCTTAGCATATCAAGCTACCTTTTAAAACTAAAACTTTGCAGTCTAGGAGCCGGCATCTATTTGATTTATCGCTCTTCTTAACTTTCATACAAATCTCTTGTTTTAGGGAGTTTCATCAAAAACCGACAAATATCTGTTACAACCACTCAACTGCCCACATTTTTCGGCATTGAGTTGTGCGCAAGTCGACAATATTTATATGCTTATTACCTGGTAACTGCTAGAAGGGAAATGAGTAGGAGACCTCGGTTGTTTTGTCCTAGCAAAAATATCTTACTTTACTTCTCAGACTATATAATTGAGTAGCACAAGTGTGAACAATATTATTCCACTCGTGAATGTTTTCCCATTTAATTATTTGTCCTTCCATTATTCATGCTCTTTCGTGTCACCCTAATCAAAATTCATTACTGGAATGTAAACCATTATATAAAAATATATATTTTCCAGAATTCTTAAAAAATCTCCCTTAAAAAGTTCAACCAAATATTTCCCATTAAATATGCCCTACCATGTTTCAACGACAATACGTTTACATGAATACTTGCATTCTACTGCATGGAAATGCGATATAGCATGTCTTGTAATTTGTCTGTACTTATTTCTAAAAAAAATCCTCAAATCAAGTTTTCTATAAGTTTCAAAATCTCTTTATCTCGATGCTGCTGCTATACTCCTCCTCCTCCTTCCCTCTTGTTGTTTGTATGTAAATACATTGATATATAACATTTACCTAAATACTAATCAATCAATCAATCACCATGAGCTGAGAAACAAACAATCCCTATTCGTAAATTGTCTGTACAAAAAAATCGTTGCGTAGAAATTGGAACTGACCATTTAAAAATGCCAAATGACTTTTTGTAATCTTATACAAGGAATCCATGCATATCCATGAACATTTCTGAGAGAGTACTGTTATTTAAGAAGAAACTTTTGGTCATTTTATTTTTCATGAGGAAAACAATATGTGTGGAAAGATTAGTGGAATTAGAAAGGAAGGATACAAAAATATTAACAGGACAGTTTAGTGGTTATTTGTTACTAAATACTACAATTACAAGTGACTATTTATTGATACGATTATTACGATACAATCTTTTCTCAATCAAAAAAAGTATTTGGTAGGTAAGAGTTTACAATAATATATTGTACATTATTGGGGAAAGGATGGCCTAGGTAGCAAAAAAATGTAGAGGTTTATCAAAATAGTTATATATTTTAATGGCTCCTGAAACGTATATAAAGTTAATGTCATGCAGGCAGATTGACGATAAATTAAAGTTTCTAAAATTCATTTGCAATATAATGCATAATAATATGGGGAATAATGATTAACGATCCTATTATTATGATGACTGTGCTATTTTTACCAAAAAAATGACGGGTATGATTTATCAAATGTTAATGTACATAATAGGATGACCATGTGTCTGCAAGAGAATTCTAAATATTTAGGCAATTATATGCAGGAGGATCTTATATATAGTTTAAATACCTGATTATATAAATGCACCAAAAGAAAACTAGACACATCCCACAACTTTCATTTTTAAACAACGTCATTATAGACATTATTCACTTGTCATCATTAGTCAAAAAAATAGCACAGAATTTCACATTTGCAAAAAAAATATTCATTCCACTTTATTTGTTCATGTAGATAATATGAAAAATACAAAAGGAAAACTTGCCCTTTCTGCTTTCATTGAAAAAAAGTTGAAAAATGGTCCGTTCCCATTTATTGAAAGAATGCAAAAAGAAATCTGAACAAAGCCCACCCCACAACAGAAGAGATTTTTTTGCACAAATTGCCGAACTAGCCGAAATAAGTCCTCTCGTTCTGTATAGCCCTTGTTACAACAACCAATAAGGCAGCATGTTTAGTCAAGACTAATCATGGAATGTTACTCGTGACAAGTTTATTGTTAATCTGTATAGCATATATATTTATTATATTTAAAAAAAACTATACATAGACGTATACTAGTTTTTGTGAATATCTGAGTCTAGTAGTAGTATGTTATAAATCCAGTACAATAAATATTATTATTATTACTTTTACTATCCAAAACTATCGCCATGTAAAACTATCTATCATGCAGTATTTAAAACACTTGGCTAAAAAATACACTAGCCTCTCAGCCACCACTTTCTCACTCACCATGGTTTTGCTCTCTACTGTCAATGGAACACGCCCAAAAAAATGACTAAAAGTCACGTGAACAGGTTTGCGTCACTTGACATGATAGCAATGTTATCTATTATATTATATTATTATTAAATAGTGAATGACCCTTTTGCTCGGAACTATCATAATTATTATTATTTTAAATTTTAAACGTTCTCATCAATGTCGGTCTTTTGAGTTTTACTGTTACAATATTAATTACTTATTAAATATAATTGCTGTTGTGGTAACGTATGTATGTATGTATGTACGTATGGTATGTATACATATATATATATATCTGTGTCCATTAGTTTTGTTACTTGTTAACTGTCCACTTTGTACTGAGCGTTGAACAACTTGTAAAAGTAATGCTGAATAGACTGTTTCCAAAAAAATGTACCGACAAAACTTGTTTTCCAATTTATATAAATATTTAAATATTATATATTATTATATATGCGTGTGTACAAGACCCACCGTACTGTAATAACTGCCGATGTTATGCACAACCCTTTTCAATTCAAAGGTACTTACAATCAGGCTTGATGTCGATGTGTATTCAAAGAAATGTCTATGCTTTTCTGCATTTCAACATAGTTTTCAAAAGGTATCCATGTGATTACTATGATTAGTTTTTTTTATAAAAAATTTACTTATTTGTTACGTTGTAACGTTTGTTGGAAAGGTATAAATAGTTTCCTACGAAAAGTGTTTGTCATTATAGTCATCAAGAAGGTAGTGCTAAAAAAGGTGTTCTCGTTAGTTACCATGCGATTTACGCAATACATTCAATCATACGTATTTAGTACATATTTCATGGTACACACCAACGATTCAAAATGTCAAGCGACACGCATAATAATTTGTATTATTGTCATAGTTCACCAATACCGAGTATATTTTTTAGCTTCAGGATAAAAAAATTCAGTTAGGTTACCCTATAATTGCATAATATGTTAAGTTATAGTCGATGCTAATTACTTTTCAATTCACTAAACATTCTTTTTCTCTACATTTTACTTACATTCAACCAGTCACGCCAAAAAGCCGATGATGCAAAAAAAATGAAAATACTTTTTCTGCACAGCCAGTCTTCCATTTTTGCTTGAACGTTCGTCAATGAGCCCTTTCACCGCTTTTAATTATGCCCACATAGAAGCAGCATAAGACCTTACAGTTTTTCGTAGTGTTATCTTCTATTGCAAACAACAATCCTGAACAGTGCTAACATAAGTAACAATCGATAGTAGCTGTATGTATGGGTATATATATTCTTATTATACGCCATAATATTTTCGTGCCTTACTCAATTTGTTGTTGTGATTTACACTAGAAAACTTCTGGCACCAATAATCAATGCATTAAATTATGATTACCTACACTATATGTGCAACGCACATTTAATTTACTTGATGTTATTAAGCGTGTGCGGCTAATGTTCAATCTATATTATTTACTTGGTAGACACTGAAAGTGTACGTATCGTCAACGCCAATGATTTTGCTATATATAATTATTATGACTTTAACCCGATAAGAAAACCCGTCAGTTATGAAGGCAAGTCACTTACATTTCGCATGCTCTTGGTTGGCATTTTCATCAACTCATGTTAAGAGATCATAACTGAAGATTTATACGGTACAAGAGGCGACGATGGCCGCATTAACCGATAAACAGAATATATTCGAAATTCCAAAGAAATGAGTATACTGAACTATATTGGAAGTTAAGAAATATGAGATATATGAGATTCTAATAAATGAGAGTCTGTATTTAACAGGTGGAATTGTAGTTGTAGATGAAATTTACAATGCCCTTTTCGGTAAATTATCTTGATTGTCACTGAATAATAATGTGGCTAAGGACAATTATAATCTGCCAGTGATCCTTTCAGTTTCATACGAGCATGCACAAATAGTAGACGCAGTTTGGAAATGAATCAGTAGCGTTTGATGGCTTATATTTTAAATATTTCGTTAGAAACATAATTAGGTAATCTGTTTCTTTTTGGATTCTCTTCTCCTCTAGCATAAAATATAATTCTGAACTCAATCTTGACCCATACTGATGAATTGTGAAAGCGTAGAACGATTGCTCGCATTAGAATGGGATCACAATTAAAATTGTAAAGAAGGTACACAAAGGAATGTACAACAATGACGTTAGGAATTTGCTCCAAAAGAAATTAAAATCATGGTTAGTGAAAGAAAGTATTAATATAGAACATCGTTAAATCCAGAGTGGCGCTACATTTGCCATTAAATATTTTGAGAGATTGAAAAATGTATTTTAAATATAACCAGTTGCAAGAAAAAAGCTGGTCCGTGTGTGTAATTCTTGAAGATAAGTTGAGGACAGGAACTATAAAAGCAGTAATAAAAATATCCTTCGTTATCATTAGTAAGTCTTGTCAGTATATAATTCAAGAGTAATAAACTGTAATTATAATGGGTAGTAGTCGGTCAATCAATTAATAGTGAAATAATATGCAGTGTTTTCAAGTATACAATTAGGTACCATAGAGATATGTTTTGTTAATTTCGTCTAAATTATATTTAAAATTCAAGGCTAGAAAGTACGATATGTACGAAATGACTGTGCAGGTGTTCACTAATGACCGTCAACAAAGGAGATTCCTTTCATTTTTAATAAAAGGAGTGAAATGGCAAAAAGATTTTTCTGCAATACACAAATTTTTTGACTCTTGCTATAAATCATATTACTATGAATTTAGAGTTTTCATATAATGAGAGTATTACGTTGAAACTGCATTTCATCGAATCCGAAATCAATATCGGCACAAATATTTATTACTAAAATCGCATATATAGATAGTCAAAATGTTGGAAGCAAGAGACGCTAATAGCAGCAAGCAAATAAATCAGCAATATAAAGTAAAGATAATCAGTCTCACCCTGTCACACGCCGACTTATTATAGATTTCATGATACACAATTACTGAAGATGATGACGATAATGTTGCACTACGACACACAACCTCTAAGCTTTGAAAGGAATTTTAAATAAGATGCTTTCCAAGATTTTGATGACGCACCAACATTGTTAAATACACAAGTTGTGAGCTACATAGTAATAAAACGGTGTAATAACTAGTTTGTTCCCATTTGGTAGTGAGAAAAGCTATATAAATGTAGGCAGTTTATTTTACTCCCTTTACAATTTTTTAAGAGATCCAATTCAATCTGTGTGTCCTGTGTGCTTATAAATACATAAACAGCGACAGGTTTAAAGAAAAATGCATGCATAAAGCTAAAAAATGTATTGTGGCAGCACGTATTTAATGGGCTTATTATTACTAGGAAGATCAGGCAATCATAAAGGGATGATTTGAAAAAAACGACCTAAAACATAAATTTAAGATGGACACCATGCTTTAAACCGCGGCGTCTGAAGGCATACATTCTAGTTATGTAAGCATATTAACATCATTAATTGAAGTAGGATTCGGCGAATCAAACACAGTATTTTACATGAATCGAAGAACATATATTATTATTACAATATTTAATACGATGCAATAATTTATTTTTGTCAGCTATGAAATTGTAAGTCATAGGTGTGTGGGTTCAGTATAATTTTGAGTAAAACTATAAATTTTTGAGTTTGACATTGAAACTGAGAGGGGAAGTTCTAGGACGTCATTCCGTAACTATGAAATTTGATATTTGCAATAAACACGATTACTGATGACATGCATATTACATATATAGGTGACATGACTCATAATCGTGTACAAAATGGAATTTAAAAAATGAGCAATATATTATTATTCTTACAATCTTTTAAACTCGGGTTATCTTTGATTATTGTAATTTGACAACAACAAAAAACAAAAATATTCAACGATTATATATTTCGGATATAAATCCGATGGGTTATATAAATATGCAAGATTACAAGGGCAAGTGCACAGAAACAAAAAAGTTTTCTTCACTTCATCACTCACTTTCTTATTCACGGCAATTGAACAGATTTACTATTACTATACAAAAAATTACAATACATGTATTGATATAAAATCTATAATGATACTAATAATAACAATTGTTGATAAATTATTATGAAGTCATAAAAAGACACTAGGGCTAGAGAACCAGTTCGTAATAGAGACAGAGAGAACATTGTTACAAAAAGCTTTAAATTTTTACATTTTAAAAAAATGTCTTGTTCTACATGCAAAAGAAAAAAACGATATTTTTAAAGAGAAAAAAAAAGAGAAAACAAACTATATAGCGTAATGGAAAGTAATAATAAAGAAAAAATAAAATACAGATAGTATCCATTATCTCTGATGGGTAGTTTTATAAAAAGAAAGTATGTGGACACTTATATATAACTACTTATACTACAACGACGCTTTTTTGTCAAAAAATTTTTCGTATTTACTTATTATCTTCTTCGATTATTACCACAAAAGTTCGTCATTGGATAAAAATACAATAATAAGAATATAAGTACAGTGTTGATTCGAATAGATTGTAGACTTTACAAAAAAATATGTACACTTGTGCTATTAAGTGTGTGTACTACGTTTATTTTAAAGAAAGAGAAGGATATAAATTACAAGTCTTCCCCCATCAAGTACGTCGCAAAATATAAAACATGTTACAGAATTGTGTGTGTACTTCTTATAGAGAAACATGAGAAGAAGAAGAAAAAAAATTGTTCATTTTGATAATATATTTTTAAAACAAACAAAAAGTAGTATTTCACGTGAAGAGGCTCATGCAATATACGGGCTAGAAATACATACGGTTTAGGTTCCTTATTCTGTTGTATATATGAATATTTGGCCTGATAATTATTATGCTGTCGAGTTTAACTTTTTAAAGAAAAAGATAATCAGTCAACGTTCACGTACTGATTCGGTATATTATACGACAGCACACACAAAAAAATGCTATAAAAAACTGTGTACTCTATGCAAAATATCAACAAAAAATAAAATGCACTATTGCTGTTCCAATTGCAAAAAACGCAAACATTTTAACGCATTGTGAATTTTATGAACAAATCTATACAACTTTCCCTCTGCCTGAAACAACTCACGCACCAATTTAAAAACAATTAGTTGTCTATATATTGATATCACATACTTTCCTTTTTACGTACTTATTACATACAACGTGCACTTTATCAGGTTTAAGGACAGCAGACAGAAAAAAAGCAATATATTGTCAAAAGAAAAGAAAAGTACTTTCCTTACTGGACAATGGCTATAACGCCAAGAGAGAAAGAGAAGGGTTTTTTATGTAATAATTTTTATGTTTCACTTTCACTGATTCACTGAATCTAGAAATAACTGCACAAAATATTGGATTGTTGGTAATGCCCCGCAATAATTGTGATATACTTCGGTATGCAGATCAATAATAAATAACCATGTTATCCTGCATGCAAGTATTTGTAGTGCGAAACAAAAAAAATCAGTGATTTTCAAAACTAAATCAAGACTCGTGCATTCTGAATGAGCAACTTGTTTTTACCACTTTCATGCAACCAAATTACCAATTTCTATAAAGAATGGTCACACAAATTATTAAAAATTTAATAATAATGCGTTTCTATAGTGTTAAGTAAGTTCTGTTTTTTACACACTCCGCCGTAAATAGTGGGTAGTGGATATATATATATTTGAATTTATTTCTTTTGAGAAAATCACCGGCATGTTCATAGAACACAAATTTAAGTTTGTTTTAAAATTCCTAACTTTTCAAAAATATATTTCTTTTCAGTGATTAATTACCATTCAAATGAATCTCATACAGGTTTTCTTTCTTTCTTATTCTTACGCAGAATCATGGAATTATAAAAGTGAGGACAGTATACTAGTGAGTAGCCGGTGGTAAGCCTTTCTCATGTCATAGTAATTCACTCTCTCTAAATTATGTACTTTGTGGCATTTGAGATTTTAAACGTAGGTACGTTACTGCTTATATAGTTATCGTTGTTATTAGGATAGTTATATTCAAACCAAATTGATACAAATATGATGATGATGATGGGTCCTGGTTATATACTTTAGAGCGCGTCATTAGCCCAACATTAGTAAAAAGAAAATCTAAGTCAGTAATAGCTACAATTGACCCCTGATCTATAAAAAACCGTAATCCAAAAATCCAATCACCAACAAGGCACCTAATATGCAAGACCATTCTCTCTTCTACATAATTAGTATAACTATGCTATATAACCACCACTTTAATTATTTTTAGGTAAGGTCTAACTTACCCATGTTTAATGTTTAAAACGCGGTTTGTATTCCACAGTTGTAACTTTACACACACACACGGATATTTTAATGCAACAATAGAAAACCGTGTGGATTTTAACACATTTTTGTGCTAAATAATGGCAACAATGATATTTCTATGGAATACAACCTCCCGTCTAATAAAATTAAACATGGACCAGCTAGGCGTTCCAGAAATAATTAACAGCGAAAAAAATACGTACATAATATGCTTACGGATCCAGAAAGAAATATATTTAATACAGAAACAGAAAAGTTATTTTAAGAAGAATGCCGTTACATTTTCTGACTAAAATGCACTCTTCTTCTACTCGGAATGTTACTACTAAAAACTACTCGCTATATAAAAAAAATGTCGCTGCTACAACAATTTCTATTTGCTGCTACATACAATTACTACTACTACTACTACTACTACACCTTACATCACATGACACATTTATTATCTTGATCTATACTCTACAGTGCTACTACTGCGTATTTCTTATAAAAAATAAGGTTATATCCTGATGATGATGAGTACTTACTAAAATTATATTTAAAACAAAATAATATGTGAAAAATAAAAAAAAGAGTATCGCCACCGCCAAAAGCCAATATAATTACCATTTGATGATGATGATGATGATGACTTAAAAAGAAGCAAAGTGATTGTGTATCGTTTCGTATATGCATGAACTGAAGAAAAAAATATATAGTTTCAAAAAAGAAGAAAAATAAGCAATGAAAAATGTTGACGAAGATGACTTATTAATTTTGAGGCTAGAGTATGTGTACTACTACTAATAATAACATTATAATCCTTGAACACTGAATATAAATAATAATAATAAATAATAATAATAATAGTAATAAAAATAAAATAAATAATATTAATAACGGTGAGTGTAGAAGAAAATTTAACGATTTGAAAAACTGGTTTTCTCTAAACATATAAAAAACACTATATGCATAATATAAATATTATGTCTGTTATCATTACTAATATTATAAATATAAATATATATATTGATGCATAAAATAATATACATAAGCTACTACTACATAAAATATGCAGCCATCGTTGTATTGATCTGTAATAATCTCTCATTGTTATCGTTGTGGGTCTATATATGCTAACTATTCTTCATATATAGAACAATATTAATATTACTATCGAATACAAATTATCATAGTTATTAACTGATTAAGGTGTTTGCATGTCATTATATATTTACTATAAATACAAATATTATATATATATCTACATATATATATATATTACGATTAATTGACTTCTGGCATATAAAGACCTGATATTTATTTCATATTTCAAAAAAACAGTCATGATGATTATTAAAAAGGGATTCCTACTTGAATGAAGAATTTTGCTTCAGCTCATTAATTCTCTATTATTTACCAAAAAAATCATTATTCTTATTCATTCGCCATTTCCGGTACGATTTACGACGACGTTGCTGGCATATTGTCAAAAAAAATTGAATACTTGCGAATACTTTTTCCAGGAGCTGTTATGTTATGATCGTTAAAAAATTGTTATGATTTCTTGCCTATATATAGCTTCATATGCAGACTTGCTACTACTACTGCTGCTACCTATAGTTCTACCTTTTTAGTCGCCTCAAAAATATTTACGGAGAAGGGATTTCGCTTTCACTTTTCGTCGTTTTTTCAAGCTAACTTTATATTCCTGCCATAAAGTGAAATCCTTTGTTCTGTCGTAGTTACTAGTATTGCTAACCCCGACAAGGACATCTTTAGGAAATATATTATGGTTGTCGGAACTATGACGTTCATCATGTCACTGGAATATTCGACAGTCTGTAAGATTTATAAATATGGCCTTGCACCCATCGCTGGGTTTCTACTTTATCTTATCATTTTTCTTTCTCTCGGCGGAAACACATGCAAAATACGTAGAATGATTACTAGTCCATGCATATAACACGCATACAAAATATAAATTTTAAATGGCATATAATCTACGGAATCATCACTGGGCGCTGTCAAAAAAATATTTAGTTTAGAATTAGAATTAGTAGCATTAGTGCTATAGTAACGGAATAAAAAATGTACATATAAATGATACAGCATTTCATACAAGTTTCAACAGACTTTCTTTTCTTTCAACACAACTTTTTTCTTCCTTTTCGTTTCCTACCTTCTTTCTGTCTCTGTCTTCATTTCTATTTTTTTTCTCTATATATATTTCTTTCTCTCAAGTACGTACGTATGTATATATATATCAAGTATTATAGTGTGTGTTTCTCGTCCTCCTACTTAATAAATATATAATAATATATGCTCTTCTACCACCACCACTACTACTACTACCACACCGAAACAAAGACCAAATCTCTGTTTTCTCCTTCTCTTCTTCTTCTTCTTCTTGATGTGCAGATAACTGTGTTTTTTCTTCCACTTTCTCTGTATCTTCTTTGTGCCTTTATCTCTGTGTAAACCAGAACATCTGAACTATTTCTTGGTGACTCTCTTTCTCTCAATGTTAATTATTATGATGATGAATGACGTGTATCAGACTGTACATAATCTGTTTACTTAAGTGTGCTTCCGATGCTGTTGCTTTCAGTGGCTTTTTAGCTGGTAGAACAATATGCCCATGTAGTTTGCAAATTGCTTTGGGAGACTGAAGTTTACTGTTATAGGTAGGTCAGCTCCAAGCGCTCAAACAGAAGGGGAGGACAGTGTCAATCGTCCACCCGTGAGGAGAGGAGTGTGCCAGAGCGGAAGAGAAGATGATTTAGCCCCTGTGGCCGCTGATGTTGGTTCAGTATCCAACCAGCCGCAACGTGATACAATGGCCGCCACACAATGGGACTCGTCCTCCCCAGGAAGTAGTAACCCGCCTAGTAGAAGATCCTCTAGGTCTAGAAGCATTGTCTCGGTTGCCTCAGGTGTGGGAGGAGATGTTCCACCCTCGGAGAAAACTCAAGCGCCCTACCCCCAAAAGCAACAACATCCTGGGAAAAAGGCACAAGTAAGACTTTTAAAATAACTACGTAAATACCATGAAAAAACTAATTACTTATATTATTCTTTAAAAAATATGATGAAACTTGTTAGTTTTAGCGTGAAAATTTTTAATAGAAAATTTTTACTTGTTAATGAAAGCAATCTTTTAGCAAAATTATAATGTCAATTTTACATAGTCATATTGGTTTTATCAGGAAAGGTGTAAATGATTTTTAAAATAAAATGGAAAATCCAAAACACTACCTTTCACCTTCAAAATATATTTAAACACACACTTTATGTGACACGGAACAAAAAATGGCATTCGACTGATCAAGGTAACATGGAAAACTCATGAAAGTAGATTTGAGACAAACTTTTCTGTCTGCAGCCGACATGTTAATATCGACACTCATGACTTGTTTTTAAGCTGCTTCCCACACGTACTCTTAACTTGAAAAGAGAAAATTGATTTTATTTTTGGAATTAACAAGTATTTACGAATACGGTTCCCATTTCAAGAACTGTGAATAGAGTAAATATTTTTTAAACAGTGTGTTCCAGATCCCTGGAAATCGAATGTCATTAATTTACTATTAGTAATGATCCTGCCAGACTCAAGGAAAATTTTAACGAGGTATAGACTAAAACATGGCTTGCCATTTGGCAAGGCACCTGACTTCAAGGATATTTAAAAGAGCCAATAGAAAAAATATATGCGTTGTACGAAAAGTTTTTGTTTTTATATTCAATGCTCTTTAATCCTCACTTGGCTAAGAGATTTTGCCTGTAAACGAAATGACCAATGCCATCCACTCGTGGTTCCAAGATTTGTCTATAAATCGAAAAGTTTTGGCATTGTCGAACCACTTTTCGAAGTAAACTATGGTACCTGGATTTGTTGGTATTCGTTTTTCACAGGTCCAACGTCACCAACGTCTAAAAAAGAAATATCCATTTCCTGTGAAGAAGTACTGGCTCAGTAGGGATTCAAAGGATCGATCAGTTGGTGGAAATGGAGTTGGAATGCGAGTTGTAGGTGGGAAGGAGTTGCCTGATTCTGGAGGAAAACTTGCAGCTTATGTTGCGAGAATCTTTCCCGGAGGACTCGTTGAGCACATTGGAGGAATCAGTGAAGGTTTGTGGATTTGTATAATACTTTACAATGCAATAATACGATGTTATAAGGATGTGCGACCCTTTTCTATAAACAACACGAGAATAATAATGGATTATCAAGAAACAATATTAAAGTTGCGTGGGTTTGAGAGTATGTATGTATATTAAGTCGCATATTATTATATTATATTGAAGAATTGGTGATTTAAAAATGCAGTCTTAATTATGTTGTCAATGCGTTATCTTGAGAAAGGCTGACAGAAATAAAATGCCTGCCACATTATTATCGCCTTCTAATCCCTGCGTGTTTCCAACAGGAGACATTGTTGTAGAATGGGACGGACAGTCCTTGGGAAATAGGACGTTTGAAGACGTAACAAGAATTTTGGAGTCTTCTTGTGATAAATCAGAGTTTGAAATTGTGATTCGAAGGTAACCTTGCAATAAACTACTACATAACAATTTCTCATAACAGTGTTTAGAAAGCAAGCTGGTTGGATTGTATCTGTTGTGCATACAAGTGACAGTCTTGACACATGCAATCTTGTCAATTTAGAAAAGTAATCTGAAAAAGTAATAATTTTTCACACTGAGGTTTATTTTCTTCCACAGTGACTTCAACTTCAAAGACGTGAAACCAGAGTTGTCGGGCGCGTCCTACCAAGGGTATTTCAGTAGACGGCAGAGCGATTGCGGAACTGACTTGGGAAGTGTTGTCACAGACTCGCAATCCATTTGCATAGCTCAGCAGGATACGACCGACGACAATGAAAGTGACAAAAGTAGGCACGCGGAAGGTACTTATTCATCTTCTTGTACGCTAGCTTCAGAGGGCACATCGGCTGCAGGCAAGCCTTCCCATTTGCGGTCTTCCTGTACCAATATGAATCAAGTGACGCATGGTAAGTTATAACTCATCCTTCACACAATATCTTAAGCAGAAACAGTTTATCTCTGACGAATAATATCAACTAACGTGTGAAAGTTGGTGAAAATTCAGAGGTAGTGACCGTGTAAGAAATTACAGGATGACATGGTAGGGAAGCAGTACGCTTTTTCTTTCTGTCTGCAAACAAAATCTAGTCACATATCCTAATCCCGAACACAAACAGAATCGGAGTACTCTATTATTAGACGTGCGAAATATTTTGGCAAACAGGCGAGTATACATATAGCTGTATGTACATACATTATAGCAGCATAAATGATAGGGCGTATCTAAAGTCACAGAATCAACAACATACTGAGCAAATGCAATTAGTATCGGGGGATAATAATAATAAATCTAATGTGTAACTTTTTTGCAAGAGTTGACACAAGGTTTTAACAGATTCCAGTTGATTTTGGGGAACCCTTGATAAGGTTGTCGAATGAAAACATGTAAAAGGAACACATGGGATTGTTAGAGAATTATGTAGACATCAGGAGGCAATATCTTTTCCAAAAATGGGTGAAAGCCCATTAACTAGGAAAATGATGAGAAGTCTATATATTCGTCAAATATATAGGTTTGCTACACATTTTTCTTGTTAACTTTGTACCTTATTTCCTTGGAAATAGATGAAGAGCCTGATGAGAAAGTAGATGAAGTTAATGACCAACTATCTTTCAAATCACCGTCGTCCAACAGTCCGTCAGTGACAACAAGCTCGGTCCACCAATCCGCTTTGAGTGTTGACGATGTCAGTGTTGTCAAAGTGCCTCGTCGTCATTCTGCATTGTCCAATTCGGAGTTGGAAAGTGGTGCTGGTGGTGGTGGTGAAAGCGCTACATCTATGGTACGACAACCAAGACTGTCTGTGATTTCTCAGATAGCAGATGAGGGGCAGATAAGTACTCAAAGTGTCACAACTCAACCAAACGTTAGGCGCAGCGTAGACTTTGCAACCAGTTCAACGTCACAGGAAGACTCCCGACATTTCTTCCAAAGAAAGAAAAGCAGTGTGGGCACAATTGTGACCACAGAAAAAATTCCACGGAGTAAGCGAAAGTCCGGTGGACATGTTCATCTTCAGATATGTCACGATCCGAAAGCGAATATCTTGTATGTCACCGTGCTCAAGGCAAAGCTATCAAAGGCACTCAACGAGGATGGCACTGATCATGTTCCAGTTGACCCCTACATTGTTTGCAACATTTATCCGGAAAGAGTGTTAGAGAACCAACGAAGAACGCGTCATGTACCCATGTGCTCCGAACCCGAGTTTCACCAGACAATGGTGTATCCCGGTGTAAGTACTCATGATCTCAAGGAGAAGCTTTTGGAAGTTTGTGCTTGGAACTATAGTCCGATTGGAGAGGACGAACTGTTCGGAAAAGTTATACTTCCGCTGTCAGGTGATCATTTAATTTCGCTTAAAGTTACTTCTCTTTTCACCCGTTTTTTCTTGACCTCGCTGTATGTACATACACTATATGCATGCACCACCACCACCTCTTTGCATTATGCCCATGTGCACCACCACCACCCAGGTTTACGTATTAAACATAATGCCACACAGCATTAAATAAGAAATTTAACCACCAGCATGTACTCAGATGTAAATAAGTATGTGATACGATACCTTGATCTTTGATCTCTTAATGAGTTTGCTTTTAAGTCATCCTATTCTCATTACTTACATCCACAATCACGGAAATCTCCACATTTCTCATTGGAAACGGGTCACATTTTTACGCTAATGGCTCGAATTTCTTTTTATTTGAAATCCTTCCAGAAGAAGGAATTCTAGATGAACAACCGCATTCCTACCCACTCAGATTGGAAGACAAGCCTTTTCGAAAAAGGAGCAGTAGTGCCACAGTCACCACAACCGGTCACCGATCTTCCCGTGCTTCTGGTAACGACAGTATTGACTATCAACCACACTCTTCAGGCTCTATCGCAATGTGCCCCTTGTCCTCTCGCTTCTCTTTGGCAGGTAGGTTTTCTCTGCCCTAATGAAATGTGTGTGTACATTTATTCTCCCACACTATCTGTCCTACTCACTAATTCAGTGCAGGCTTTAAATTTCGCATCCTCGTTATAACCTTCGAGGACCTCTGTCTCTGTGTGTGTATCTATATCCCAAAATAAAATTTTTTGCCTAATGATCAAGTTCAAATTCACCGAAGCGTTTTTGTATACACACCAACCTGTCGAGCCCATTTTGCCAATGCTCGAACGAATATGCACCTTTTATGTCGACATCAAATACAAAACCGAGTGATGCTAGAGTAGTAGCAAAAACTCTCTCTCAAGTTGAGCCTTTTAATCAGTCCTTTCAATTTCAATATAAGAAAAAAATATTACAATATCTAGAGTCAGGCCACGTTATAAACTTTCTCCCGCTATATACGTGTTACGCAGTGTTGTTGTGATGTGTGGTAATGTATCCACTAGTTATATGGCGTGTAAATTAATAATGAATACCTTGTGACGTCTTCATATAACCGCACTCAATTCTTTTTACCTTCATGTGTATTGCTGGAATTTTGGCAGGAGGAATACACAAGAAAATCAAAGTGGGAAAGCTGTCTATCTTAACGCCGGGAGCAGTCTCGTCATCTTCCACTTCATTCCCTACAGACTGCCATGGCACTTTCTGTTCCATTTTGTAATATTAATTTTGGTATGAAAAAAACTTTCTCGAGATTCAAAACTAAATAATAATATTACTTTCTATAGAGTGTACGTTACTTTTTTAAGAGAAAGCGAGCAAAAACAACAATTCTGAGAAAGTTATAATGGAGTGGTGTACTGTTGTACATGAAAAGTTTTAAATACTTACGTCAAACATGTATAGAGAAATTCTAATGTAACTTCTATTATGCTAGCAAACTATTTTTGATTTTACGAATGATGAGTATGATAAGAGAATTCGAAAGTTGAGCTGACGATATTATAATAATAATAATATAACTTTTCTGAGCTATTGTTTTCCACGGGATCTAGTGACTTCTGATTGAAGAAAGACAAAGTGTCAGATCTCTCATTCTTTTCTCTCCAATGTGGGCCAAGGATAAAAATCACATTATTTGCTAACATTAAAAGAAAGTCGAAAAATTAAAACTCACACAACAGTCAAATATATTTCAAGTTAAGGCTTCCAACGTGAAATGTTTTCTTGAACTTTTGTACATTATGATTCGGATAACTTGTGTTTCTATAGCTGGATATATACATATGAGTTGAAGATAATAACAATTAATTTAAAATGTGCGCTAGATAACTCTAATTGTTGTACTGTTACTATTTATAACTTTGAAAATTGTAGAGAAACTTTTGCATTTACTATTGCATTTAGCCTACTGATTTTTATCATGAATGTCTGCTGTGGGAATCAGAATATAGTTGATCAAGCACCAATCACTTTTGCATACCAAGACAATATCAACCGTGTGTAACACTAAAAGTACAAGTATATAACGGATGTAATATTGGTACAGTATTAATAGGAATATATATACTACATATAATTATACATTTATCACGTCAGTAAGCCATTTAAATGACACTTATTTACTAGGTTATAGTATGCCGTGTATAAGATAAGCCGTACGAGAATTAATATTGGTCGCTAGAGTATCATCTCATAAAAGTATTCAGTTTTATAGAAAGTCTCCTACGTCGTAGTAGGGTGGATTGTCGCGTTTCTACTTTCTCTCTGCGTTGACGTACTCATTTACACACAAAAATACATATATGTAAAAACTATAAAATTGCTAAAGAAACCTACGAATATCGTAATATATTTAATTGACGGTGTTTGCTACACAAACATGGAATCATTTTTTATACAGGGAATGCTATATCTGTAGTTTGTAGATGATCGCCTAAAGAAAACGCGCATTTGGGTTCACGAAATGAGAAAAAAGGGGTAAGTACATATCAACTATTATGTAAGTTTTGCCTAAGCAAACGAGAAAGAAAAGCCAGCAGCAGGATTTTTTTATGGGGCCTAAAAGAAAATTCGCTGAACTTGATGCCCCAGCATTCCTTTCGGCATCGGTGTGGTAGACACGCGTATTAGGTAAAATATTATGCATAAACGAAAAAATAGTTGGATATTGGCAAAAAAAAAGTAACGGGAGCGTAAACCGTTTAGGTGTGGAGTACTAGTGGTTGAATGGAAATATAATAGTTTGAATGCATTCTTGTACAGCCCACAACTGAAAATCCTTATTCTATTATTCTCTCTTTCTCTCTCTGACTGAAAACTTTTGTGCTCAATTTCTACACTTCCACTTTGAAACTCGTCGTATTTTTTACACCACAGAGAAGAAAAAAATGTATATGCTGCGTTGGACTGTCTACAAAAAATGGTGGTTGTGAGAGTGGTACTATGATTGTGATATGATCAGCACCTCTGCTACCCCACCACACACGCGAAAATATGTGTGTGTCCAAGATTCACAATATTACATTTTCATAAAGCATTTCCCCTTGTTGGTTCCTGTACCATTCCCAATTTCTACCACTTTAGTATAGCTATCAGCCTCCAGTAATGATTCCTTTTGCAAAGCAACTTTCTTTTTTTTTTGGCCCATGAAGCAATCGAAAGACAAGTAAAAGTTTGGATTTTCAATCCGGAACCACTCACTCGCCCTTTTTTGTGGATTTTCACGTCTCGTGTACATTTATTTTCTTGTTACGAACAACTTTCACGTTTGTCTTTTGTCTTTTATCAACTCTTCTTCAACTGTGTATCTCTGGATTCTATCAAACTCTTGAGAAAAAAGTCTGCGAACAGCAGTCACAAAACGTTATTTTTTCTACGGCTTGCATGCTCTTAGTCTACTTAAAATGCAAACGATAGGTTTTCTCCACTTTCTCTCTCTCTGACTTTGTATTTTTTTCATGAATGGTGGCTGCTACTACTACTACACACATGAGAAGTGAACTTGTGAATAAAATATCCGTAGGGAACTATTAAAAGTACTCATGTTCTCCTCATGTTACTACTTGTGACTACTTTTGTGGTCGCTTAGGGTGAGGAGGGTTTCTCTTTCTTGCTGTTGACTTTGAGTGCGGTTACCCTATTTGCAAATCGTCTGCAACAAAGTTCAACGTTTACATGATCATCATTATTAGTTTCACATTTAATCGTCAGCCACAAAGGGAAAGGATGTATGTAGATATATACGCCCATATAGTTATTATGTACTTATATCTGTTCAAAATGTAATCACCTTACGAATTGTTGTAAGTAAAAACTAATTCTCAGCGCACAAACTATTACTGTGACAATCTAAACTTTTAACCAATCTTTTATAACTCACATTCCATGTTTTCATCTCCACATTTTTCTCGGTAAGCGGATATACCTAGAATGTTTTCTATTGATATTTTACTAGTACTAAAAAGAGCCAAATTACTTCAAAGTAGACATACTGCGTTACATAACTATTATGGGGAAAAATTGCTTTCATGTTTCATCCTTTTATGTTCATCATACCGTGTACCATCATTGAGCTAATATGTTCAATACATTCACTGCATTGTTATTATCAGGCCCGAATTATATATGTTTGTTACACAACAAAAAATCAATATATTTTGCAACCTATAATTTTTGCTGTGAGTAATCATACCGAATTAGTGAATGAAAAAGAGAATCTTTGAGATGGGGAGGGAATGTTCTTGTGAATCGTGCAAAAATTACCGTTATCAATATTACCTTTAATTTTAAACCCCAGAGATGCGCAAAAGCTGTACTATTAGTTATCGGACAAGGACCAATTTTTAAAAAACCAAACACATTGCACAAAACTAAAAACCTTGTTGATGTCACGGTATTTTCAAAGGATTATTGGAACTGCGGCTGACACTGATATTATTATTAGTATTATGTGACTTGTTTGTACTGATATACTTACATATTATTATTATACGTACACGTGCATATACTAGAAAACTTTATGAATTTAGACGGACAGTAATGCAGAATGCCGAAACGCACATCCCTTTGAGGATTACTGTTAGGTAGGATTATCCTGAAATCCAATTACATTTTCTTCATCGGTACTGGTATTACATTTGAATAAATACCGAATGGCTTGCCTTATTGTATTTTGAATACATAAAAACTGTGAATTTCATACTGTAATAGTTCATAATGCAAACCTTTGTCTGTAATAATACACACTTACCCACACTTTTCCATTTACCTTTCATTGTACGACATAATACAATATAACGGAGTGTAATATTTTTCTTGTCCAGTCTTCATCTTTCTTCTTAAATTGGGCATGATCTTCAACTCAATAGTTGTGGCAACTGTTATTCCGATATATCGTGGGAAAAAAGTATACATATGAAACTAAAGAATAGGACCGAAATTTGTAGCAAAGCAGCGGAAAGGGTAGCATATTGGATTTACTTGTGGTTATAAGGACATATATAGATGTACAAGATAAGCCTATGATAAATATACATGCATATTTCCAACGTGTTTTAATAAAACTATACGCTACATATATAAATATATAGAAAAGAAATTATTCTGTCTACTTTATACAAAGTATTCGATATTATTATTATGTGTTGGCTTGGTAAAAAGAGTAACCCCGCACATATCATCTCACGGTATCATCTATCAAGTAAACGTTTTCGTAGAACATCCATGGCGAGATGAAGTATGAGCGGAGACCATCAACCTATCATCCTTTCACGACGACGAGGCTAACATCACAAGAAGGAGAGAGAGATATCAGGAAGGAGAAAGGATGGGATGCATACCCAGAGAGAGAGAGTGCATGGCATTTTCCTGCAATTATTGTATAACAATGCTGTATGAGCATTTCATCAAGCTCCTTCATAAAAGTAGCATGTATATCATGTCTTTTCAAGAGAGTCCAATTTATTTTCCAGATCACAAAAGCATGAAATTGAATTCATTTTAAGCAGAAAAGTTTAATCAACCTTGCAAGATGTTTCGTTAGACCAGAGCGCAGAAGGCAGACATGATGATATAAAATATATATATATCACTTATCCCCCCGCTCATACTATATTATGGCGAGCCAGTATTTGTGTAATAAGTACGTGCATTATTTAGTTAGATAGGTGGGCATAATCCATATCAACTCTTGTCGTGCATGTGGGCAAAAAGCATCATCCTAATCTTATAATTTCATTGCAACAACGGATCTCTCTTCCCCTCTAACCCATCATACTCCACACTCTCTTGTATTGACGCTTTTTTTTGTTATTCGGATATATAAAAAAAGCTACGCCGTGCTTTCTATTCAGGTGCTTAGAGATTATTCAAAGGTCACAGGGAAATTTAAAGTGAGTGTGGGATCCTATCATGAGACATAATTCAAAGTGTGTGTGGGTGAATCCGTGGGGACTGTGTTAGGCATACTATAAATAGAAACAATCATATTTTTATTAGGAAAAGATATATGATTTTTGGAGTGCTTGGTTCAAATGTCTGTTAATATTTTAACGTGTAATCTAAGGGGTCAAAATCCAAAAGGCCTGCCATGAGGCCTTTTACTTGGGTGTAAATGCATTGATTACTTTTCCTACACTCCTACGCATATTCAAGTTGATTTATACTTTCCTTCTGATTGTGAATCTCGCTGTTTGACTGTACTAAAATGGTTCAGCCAGGAAGGTTAATGAGGGTTTTGCTGGACAAACTCTTTTTATTACGCTTTCTGATAGACATTAATTTATAAATTTTACATCTCTTCAGTTGAGTTGAGGAGTACTCTTTTTTATCAAAGAAAAGGCAAAGAAAGCAGAAATAAGTTTAAGAAAGAGAAAAGTTAAGTAGCCAGTGGGTAATATCCACAAAGTTGAAAAAAATTAATTTTGAACCACATACTTTCTCTTTTCAAAACGTGTGTACATTCATCACAACTGGACGCAGTGGAGAATACTTATTTAATGTCTAGATTAAAAGAGAGAAATAGTAATAACGTCTAACTAGTTTCTAGATAAATTAAATTTGCTATGTATATTTCTTCTTGGTAGTCTATTTATTACGCAAGTGATGTTATTCAATTGTTTCTATGATGGTACTTATTAAAGAGCCTGATTAAATGTATGAATGAGTTCAAAACTACATGAATATATACGCAAGGTAATATATAATATATTGTAATGTCAAGAATAAACGGAGAAATAAAGCGTGAATTGCAAACGAAAAACATTTTATCCGATTCATTTACATTTCAGTCATTCATTCTAATTGCATTCATAGTAAAACAATAAGCGCTTGGAAACTTTTGCATATGTCCGTTAAAAATTACAAAGTCGCACGTTAAAGGTAAGTGAAAAGCACATGGTGTACCGTACAGATCTCAGAGCTACTACTACACCTACTTGTTAACAATATTCAGTTATATTTTCAGCAATTCTTGTTTCAAGTTCAGTCAACCCGGCCATTATGTAATATAAGTTTTTCTACGTAACGGAGTCAATAACACTTATTCAGTCTAATCATGCTCTTACCTTAATAACATGGTCTATAATCTTAAATTGTTGGTAAAATAAGCAGCTTTTTAGCATCTGGGATGAAGAGAAAGTCAATACACCAACACAACATTATGCATTTTAAAGTATAATCAAACGGAGAACAAGGAGCTTCTAGCCAACCTGGGATTTCACAATACAAACGCCCATCCTATACTGAAGTGATTGTGCTGGAATAAGTAAGTAAGCGGGAGAAACGACTAGTGCTTCCGCTAATTGGAAAGGATATTACAAGTACTTATATATAACGTAAGGAGGGAGTCTTTCCTTAAACACATGTGCATATTATGCATACCTACGCAGAAATATTTGCCACTTACTCTTCCCGAGAGAAAAGTAATGAAAAGCTGCTTTCACTTTGGGTTGGTTCATGTGGAGTGACAAAGCACATTCCGTGCGTACCTATTTGCCTGTGGCGCCGTCAACGGAAGGATGAAGCAAAATGACATTCGTTCGCTTTATTGTTTTTTCATGGAGTTATGTACGACAACTTGCTGGGCGTTTTAATGTTCATTGTCAACTTACCTTTAATGTGGCAGCAATCTCAAGCTGAGAAATCTTCTCTCTTTTAAACGTCTTACGTTTATATAAAGACGGCAAGTACAATAACTTAAGCACCTTCTCCAAATGTCTCACGTTTCATATCATCGCATGACTTGTGGAAGGAATTTCCCTTCGTTTGATCACTGAGACTAAATGCCGTATCTAATGGGATGTGAAATTAAAATTCTTTAAGAGGATTGATGAAAGAATTACAGTCGTAGAGTTGATGTCGTAGAATGGCAGGAAACATGCAAGACGAATAAGTAATTAGAGCTGAAAAAACTCTAGCTTCTAATTTAAGTGGATAATTGACATTCTGATGTTCATAAAAATCTGTGCAAAAATTGTTTTCCCTCTAAACAGTACTCGTTACTCGATTTTACATTATCTGAGGTATTGGATTCTAACAATGAAATTTTCACGGGAATATTTCAAATAATTGCAAAACTTGGAAAAAATAGCATTACAACTCAGCAGTAATAAAGGAACAATTTTGGTAATTTGATTGTGTTAAGATGTAGTTGGTTTCATTAAAGTGAAAGCACATGAAAATTTGGGGCATTGAGCTACTTTGATATAGTTACATCAACACTTAATTTCTTTATACTTTTATTTACAGCATGTACGTTCAGCATTTTAAGCCTTGCATTCTGCCACTTCTATAATTCATCATGAAGGTCTTCTCGAAATAATTAAAGCTGAGAAAACACACTTGTTATATATCACAAAGCACACTCGAGTAATTAGTCGCTACTATTGATACATTTAAAGTACTCGATTCATTTCCTTTCTTCATTTCCAAGATTTTGGGTAAACAGATTGTAAATGCGTTTCTATGAAGAAGTCTTGTAAATCACAAAGAACCATACAGCATGAATCTAATGAAAGTGCGCAGTTTCAAAACTCCATGGCAACTAGAACAGCTATTATGCCCCTGACAGGTCTATTATTTGAGGATCTAAATGTCAGCTAGTATATTGCTGTAATTACAGCCCAGGGATTTTTTTAATGACCAAGTTTATACGTACAGGGTGTATGGTAGATGCACGCGTGACATATGAAAGAGACTAATTAAAGCCTGGATACAGGAAGGAAAGACACACACAGAGAAAGAGTATTGAACTCATAAATGAAATAGTATACACCATCCACTAACTTGAAGCTAAAACAAAACTTTCCGTTGACCGTGTGTATGGGCAACTCATAAGTAACAATGAACCCGTGCATTTAGTGGTGTAATATATATTCTGATTCGTAGACAGGTACAGATTATCAATAGAATCTAAACATTCCCCGCTGTTGTGTCTCGACAAAAACAAAACCAAAACACATCCGTTCATTGTATTTGTTCAACTTTTAGTACGAGTGGAAACATCCTCCTTCGCCAAAGTTGGCGAGCGAGCAACAAACGGCGAGCAAAATGATTGGCACAATAATGCTTCCAAATATAGCGTCAAACTTTCCATCAGCTACTCTCTTGGAAACAATAATATTGCACACAATACAATACTTAATAATAATTGTACATGAAAAGAAAGAAGTTTATATTTCCATAAGTTAACTGCATTGCAGATACAGCAAGACGTTTCGTATGTAAATACTCGTTTATATGAGCGTGCTTCTTATTTTAATGGTAAGGCTAAACAAGAATTGGAATTCTTTAAGACGAACAATACTTGGGGCGTCATGTGTGTAAAATGACAACTGCGTTCATCGTGGAAAGGAAAAACGCTAGCTCATTCCAAAGAGAATAATAATAACAATGCTAATATTGGCAATGCTGAATGAAGAAGGAAGAATGGAAAAAGCGAGAAAATTAATGAGAAGCCTGGGTCACTGTTTGTGACAACTTAAAGTTGAAAGAAATGGAACGTCTCTTGAAACAAAATGCAGACGGGGAGGAAAGGTAAACGAAATAATGTTCTATGTTTACTTACACCCAGGAGCTATGTTAAGTAGGTCCATATATGCATGCACTCTGCTGTTAACTTGATGAACATCCAGACTCATTTCTGAAAATTTAATATGCGTTTTAGTGCGCAGAAAACTCTTTTGCGTTTCTTTCCCAGAATTGCTGATGATGTAAGTAGGTACATTTAAATGAGAGCATCTTATAGGGTTTCCACTTTTAGAACGAACACAATAACGTGTCGTCTCCTCCAAGTCCTCTTATATATTGTTGGGAGAAGGGTAAGTGCAAAAATTAATTACTTTAGGAGAATTACAATATGCGAAAGTCGTATTGTAGCATTTATATAATATTTAATGAAAATATTGGCATAATCCATCCAATAAAGTAGCATGTATGACGACACACAGATTTATCAAAGTAGCAAATAAAAAAGACGGAGCAAAAAGCGTTTCTCTATTTATGATATTCCAGTGTTTAATGCACTTGTATTACTCATAGTGCATGAACAAAATGGTACATGATTGTCATGTCATGCCAGTCTCATTTTTGATGTACTACAAAATTGAAATGATATAATCGCAATTACAAATACGGCAATTTACACTGAATTCACACCATTTTCATTGTGTGTACAGTAAGTAGAATGTAATCTCATCTTAATTTTATGACATTCTTACAAGGACAGACGGTAAGCAAAACATTCACAAACAAGATCATAACTACCCGGTAACACGAATCTAATCTAGCGTAAAGACAAAAATAAAATCTCTGACGCCTTAAAAATATAAGAACATATATATGCAATTCACATAAAATTTATGTTCTTGTATATTTTTTCTTGTAGGAGACTTAAGAACTGGAACAGCTTTGCTTTCCAGGAACACAAGTAAAAATTTACTCTTGCTCTCTCGAACACATCTAAATTAGTGCAAATAAAATCCATAAATAAAAGGAATCTGCTCACTTTATTACATTAAGTCATGTTGAATTAGTAGATTTGCATGAGTTGTAGAAATAAATAAATGAGTAGGACACGATAAAGCACAAAATCCGTAGCACTCTGGAAAGTACTACCATCTGTCTATATTTTATGAGAGTACACGAATGAAAGCGGTGAGAAAATGGTAATCGAGGGAGGCGTAGTTATTTAAACCGAAAAACAGCTCTCAATAAAGTTTGTTCCTCCTTTGTACCATTAAATCCTCTGTTATGTACAATTTGGCTTGTTTCCAGTTTCATGATAATGTTATTTGATGTTTTACAAGAACAAACCGTGTAGTCCTCTGCCCTCAGTGTGTGCATTTTTACCGAATATATATGGCTATTTTAGCACTTTTTTGCATTTGAGACTACAAGGGAGAAAAAATCAGCGACGAAAACATATTTGCTTGCCATGGAAGACACTTAAGGGACACTGAAAATGGAACACATTCTTTCGATTACTTCAAGTAAGCGTTTACCTGTGGAAGTATGTAAATCGCCTGGACTATACTACAATATGCTGGGAAAATACCGGCAAAACTGGTACTTTGAAGTAGCAAAGAATAAAAAGTCAGGATGGGTATTATATCGGACATGACCCGATATCTCGTATGTAAATACTTTCACCTATTTGCCATTCGGGTAAATTATAGTTGAGCAACAACATACTTTTACACAGAATATAAACTTATATAAGCATAGAAATTTCAGCTGAACTATTATAATGATTACGGTAATAGTAATAACGGTAGTAGGTATATGTTTATGCAGTGGAAATACAATATGACATGTATGGAGAGCTTTAGGGAGGATTAAGGGATACCGGAGTTCTGCTCAAGAAGTTCAACTCGTAACATGCCGTAAGTGGTAGTATAATTTTCAATAATATACATGCCTAAAGTGGAAAATCTTATAAAAACTTCATCATCTTTAAAACACCTGGTGCAAAGGCGTATCGTGTAGGTTCCAACAACTACTTCCCATCTCTCTGTCTCCTTCCATCTCAACGAACCTTTTTTGGATAGTCAAAAAGTTTGTTTTTAAGTTTTTCTCGTCAAACTGCTTCTGCTGTCGAGCACACATTATTTGACTCTTCTACGCTGTTAGCTGGAGGAGTTCCTCTTCCATATTTAATTTGATTCCGTCTGCTACTGTTCCTTTTGTATAATAGCTTTAAACAGGATATCATTTCATTTTCATGACTCCAATCCAATACCTTCAATCAATGTCCATTTTCCATCGCTATAAACTTTCACATACAGAATTATTTTGTAGTAGAATTGTGCAACTATTTATCTGAATATATAATAGGCATAATGCATATAGGACGTCCCGTTGCTAAATGGGAAAAGGTACAAGAAAAGTGTAGTAATTTCGAGTAAATTTTTAGACAGGGTTATAGCATTTTACGTAACCTATCAGTATAGACTGCTGTTGAATGACATTCCGACAGTGGCAGTATTTTATAATGGGGAAAAATATTAATGTGAAGCAAACCTTTGAGCAAATATCTATATGACATAATAAGCAGAAAGCTCGTATTTATTATTTGTTCGTATACATGAAAAGCGTGCATTTAAGCAATTTTGCCCACGTAGCACCTTCTGTCCAGTTGTATTTTATGATGTGTTTATAGGCTGCATAATTTTCCAGTTTCCACATCCCCATGCCCTTAGGATAGCCCAACTTCTGAGGAAAGTTTTATAGATCATTGTAGAGGCATTTTGCAATTTTTCCAGAACATTGCTTTTTCCTTCACAGCACAATAAATGTTCCTGTTAGTTTTCTTTATTGCACAACGTATTTTATTCTTGAAAATTGTCCTTCCATTTTATTGTGCCACTTTTGCCGAAACAAATTTTATTTCGTTTGCATTTTTACGTCAGCTACTTTCTACAGTAATAACATTTTGACTGAAACTAAATATAACAACTTCCTTATATAGACCTGTAGCATTGCCTCAAGCCTCCTTCTCTCTCAAAACTCCCATTTTACGTAAACTTGAAAAAGATGTAGCAGGAAATTTACTTTTTTTCCTTTTTTTAGAAAAAACAAATAGCAGGGATTCTGGCTCGACTACGCTATTTTCTAATTTATTCAGAAAAAAATCACGCCTAAATAAGGTCTAAATGCCATCACATTTATTATACTTGTCTCACAGTGTAATTAAATCCAAGTCTCATGTCGTTCATATACCATGCTGACTGCAGTCGTTTGAAGCTTCTCAATTTCGTATTTCAATTTCCCCTCTAAACAAACAACTCCTATTGTCATAATACAGCAACAAGTACTAATAATAATGAATAGACGCTGTGTGAATCTACAAAATTAAAACACACATCTATTTAGATAACATACTTAAATAAGCACATCTATCACCATGAGCTAGACAAACGCTCTCTTCACTCATTCTCATAAAAAATTCTCATGAATTCAAAATCTCGACAGTAGGAAATCCTCATTGCACGATACGCATACCTACTTACTTTGGCAAGATACTCATATTTACTACGTGTTTAACCGGCAGCAGCACATGTGGATAATAATGTTCTATACTTTTCATATTACAATTATAATAGTATGCAAATATACGCTATAAGAGTATATTATGTACATATTTAAATGTAGTAGACGAGAAAAATCAGTATCCGGCATAACACCAACAGAGGAAAGGATCAGTTAGAAGATACCGATCTAAAAGCGTTTGTAAATAAGTAGCTGGCAGAGACAACGGAAAAATGGCAGTTGTGGAAAAGGTAATTGTTTGGAACAAGACTGAAGATATCCTGGTCAAAAGATTGTATGCTCCACAAATCCTTTCTATATAGTCCCTGGGGATATGGGGCTCTGCTGGAGAAAACAACTAGCTGAATTTGCAGCACTTCCTGGAGCAAACTTTTTTTGCTCCAGGCTGTCATAGGAAAATCCACCCACCATGGGAAAAGGTGGCTGTGTTGATATCGTTAAAGATAAATGGAATTGTGCAACCTAAGTTGTTTGTACAGGAATGACAAGGAAACATTGAAATCAATCGGATGAAACCCTAAAGCCAATAATCTAAAGGCCGAGGACAGACTGACAGACAAACATACAAAAAGATTTAATAGAGTTTATGCTCATCATCACAGACTTAAATATATTCTACAATAATACGTACTTGTTGAATTAAAGCGTCCTCGACCTTTCAAGCTTGAGCCATTGCATTGCATGAGATGTTAGACTTTTTTAAATTGTGACAAACGCTCATCTCTCACATCATCATCTAGTTTAAACCCGAGACTTATTGTAGTCTTTACCAGTATCTAGTACAGTATATAGACTTAAAAGTTTAATCATATTATATATTTTTGTTAGAGAAATTAAACTCACCTTGGACTGCCAACTTTTTCACCTACTTTAAATCTCTCAGAAAACGCGCATATATCCCGTTAAAACGGAAATACAGGAAAACAAGCATGTATATTTCATATTACGTATAAACCTATATATAGGCTGTTGCGGTAGTATTCATCACCGTCATCCCATCTCAATCCCAAGAGAAGATGAAAAAATGAGTAGGAAGAGTTTTGTAAGAAATACTTAAGGACATTCTGGTACACTTATTTACATCTAGTCACCCAACCAGAAATGTTAGTCAACATTCTGCACTGCATCTCCACTCACACACATGCCAGCAAAGGCAAGGTGGCGGCATGAATACATCATCTTGACCTTGAGTTAGCAGCAAACCATCAACTTACTATTATCACGGCGGTGGTGGCGGCCGTTGCTCAATGCTCACATTATATTGTTAGTAGGCATTTGATTTGTTTGTAAAGTCATCCCTACTCTTCTATAGCATTGCACTCATCTCCTATACAATTATTTTGCTAGTTTAGAGAGAAGAGATGATTGTGTACATGTATGACGAGTCGGATGACTCGTATGACACATTGCATAAGTAGAAAAGCTACACGCGTGAATACATAACCACATATTCGTGTAGAATAGGAGATGAGAATGAAAAAAAATAGAACTTACCGATCGGATGATGTGTTTTATAGAGGGAATGTGTATGTGTACACTCTGTGTACTTGCTACATGGATGCAAGGGCAAGATTCTCATTTCAGCCTGTTGAATGAAACTTTGTGATTGTGGAAAACATTCTAATTCCAACGTTCATTCATAATATAATCTTGTTGCACTCATTGCTAAATCAGTTTTCGAACACTGTTCTCTCCAATTTGACTGATTAGTTTTTTGTATTGAATATTGAATCTCAAGAGGAGTGATCAAAGTTTACAATAATGTCAGTTAATTTATTTTGACTCGTTGCTGCCCCTCTCTGGCATTTATCTATAGACCACTCCAAAGTAATAAAAATAAGTAATACCAGAGGAATGCAATGCCGGCTGCACTCGCTCAGTCTAAAAGTGAGATTAGAGATTAAAAGTAAATGAAAGGAAATTGTTGTTTCTGAGTATAGGAGGGTCATCATTTTAGACATCTTACTTGGTATCACATCTTTAATATTTTTTGTGGATGTGACGAGACGATTGCACACACTCGAGAGATATGAACAAGTGCAATGCGGTGTTGTGGTTGCGTGTGAAGGATAAATGCAGTTTGTTGTGCAACGTGACAGAAGCGGCCAAAATGTTATCTGCCTGTTGAATGTTATCATATTATCTGCCCTCTTGTCTTGCAGAGGACTCGGCGGAAATTATTTATTTATGCTTGTAAGTAATGTAATCCTCATCACAAAAACATCATTTCGAGTCAAGTTTAAGTAATTTGTTGCAAAGACGTGTGTGTTTTAGGCGTGTTTTGTCAGAATAAGACCAACTTTGTTGCATTGCCTATATATTATAGAGACGAGGAAACAAATTTTTTCCCACAACTTTTTTATGTTCTTTAAGGACGGGACAAGGCACACCAGTTTTTACTTCTTTAATAACTTCAAGTCAAGTTCACACGCATTACGTGTGTGTATGCTGACGCGCAGTATTCATTAGTCATACATGGAATGAGGATGATAGTTTAAATGAAAGAGACAAGATGCATAATAATGCTTCTTGAGCAATACACATGGACAAAAAAATGTGGGGATTTTTGGGGTTTTAATAGTGATGTTATGCCAAGTCATGGAATTATAGAAATTCAATCAGAATAAAGTATTGCTATTTGAAGGACATATTATTTTGGTTTAGTGTATTCATCAACTGCAAAGTGATTAAAAAAGTGAAGTTGAAGCCCGGATTTTATTAGCCTGGTGAATTATACATTTGGCAGTCAAGTTTCATTTCCACTCTGCAATCTGCAATCCAAACATATATAGAGAGAGGCGCGAGTCCTATCTTAATGATTATATATGATCCAGTGTGAAAAGAACAAGTGTGAATCCAGAATGACTAACGCCACATCCGCCGTTGATAAGGAGTCAACGGATTCTAATGGAAACAATAGTCATGGCACAAGGACTGGGAATGGTCGACGGATGTTCTCGTAAGTTTAAAATCCTATTAACTTAATATTATATAGAGTGCAAGTAAAGTATTATCTACCATTATTAATGTGTACATGCTAGAATTAATATATACATACATTATTGTTACAAGAAGGAAACCATATACATATATTGCAGTAAAAGATTTGGCAATGGAAAGATTGAAAGTTTTTATAATGGGAGTAATAAATCTTTACGGGCATATGTGTCTCTGGTAGACAGTTTAGCAGTGCTAAAAATGAACCTACAAAATTGCGCGTGTAGCAATAATACCATATTGGTTGAAAGGGTTTCATATACGAAACACAATTCCCGCATTATGCATTATGTAAACTATTGTTAATGTATTAACCTTCGTTTGATACGAAGTGATCCGGTTGTTACCAGTGAATACTATCAAAGTCGACATGAATGGAAATGGAGCATCAAAATCAAAAGCAGCTTAGTTGATTATCTTTGTCAGATTTGAAACAGTAGTGGCAGGCCAGCATCAGCATTAACTGTGGACAGACACATTTTGTGAGCATTGAGCAAGGAATCGGGATGTAATGCGAAAGTACTTACAGAATAAAGGAAAATCGCGGATGTTTGCTATTGTTGTAGTGGAATGAACATAGACTCTATTTTTTATATTTTTTATGAAAGTTCCTCTCTTTTTTTGGCTTCCAAGGAGTAGGATTACTTGAAATTAGTTTAGAAAAAAGTTATACGATAATATGACAGTCTTTTTTTTCGATTCTCCGTACTTTAACTTGTTCCATAAATGGACTACTTTTAAAACCCAATAATAAGTCTTGTTGGTAAAATATCCTTAACTATAATCCGTTTACTTATATTGTTCTCCTCTCTATCTCTATTCAATTTATATACATTCCTGTTTTCCTGTCTTTGTTGTTGTTAAAATTGCTTGTTTAGAAAACTTTTTTTCCTCCCGTGTGCTCATCATCATCGATTAAATCCTCAACTTGGAGTTCAATGTTATGATCCTTTAATTGCCGTCCAAGTTTGGCAGCTCAACCAAGTAAAAATGGCCCTAGGAACAAGTCAAGCGGTAAAGCGAACTGACGCTGACTTGAAGTTTTTTTTCTCAATTTTCCTTTTTATAACCTATCCACCAGCATACATCCATAGTTTCCACCTGAAGGATATCAGTATAAGGGCCTTATATAGACATGCTTACATATAGTTAAACTCACCGTTTCTCAAGACGATCCCGGTCCTTGAGTTGTGTAGTTTAAAAAAAGATGTGTAAACATGCACTAAACGAAGAAATAATGTAACGTAACGTGCGAACACATTTTCTACATGTGTCTACCTTATTGTATGGCTTTTTGTCTGGATAACAAAAATTGTGTAGCCCAACCCTAAATACTTCGAAATATACAACGTATGGAATGGATTATATAGTTTACTATAATATGAGCACTTTCCTTTTAACAATGTTATAGGTTTGGTGAAAGCCAGACTAGAATATTTTCAGGGAGCCTTTTTCTTTCGTGCTGTTTCAATCTTTTAGGTATAGGAATACGTTAAAATTTACACTGCATTATCCAAGTGGACAAACAAAACATACCTATGTACCGTTTACAACGCCTAGAAAGAAGCCCAAGTAACACAAGTGCAGCGTTAGTCGCTAAACTTCTTAAGCCGTCTTACTGAACTCTCGTTTTTTCTTTGTCCTCCTCTCTCGGGCTACTTGTTTGTTGGCTGGAAGAAGAAGAGTAAAAGATGACGTTTCTTTTTTGAAGACATTGAAAGTTGTATCAAACTGTTAAAGTTTGCACGTCTCATTTATAACAGATGAAACTGATACGTACAATTTCACCTGAGCAATCTCAAAAGCAGAGATGCCAGATGCTCGGATCTTCCTTCTTTTGTTTAATACCCGAATTTCTAGGTGAACTTGGAAGGCTAGGGCAGAAGGTTAGGTTTTTCAGTTTGAAAATCTGGATTTTCAAAATGTCCAACATGCAACTTTGTTATAAACGTTAGTTTTTATGGATGGAAACTGTACTGAATTTTAAATCTATGAAAGCATGCCACCACAACATTAACTTTTTTTTAAAAAAAAGTTGTATTCGGCAGAACATTGGAATATATGTAAAGTCTATTCTCTTTCTAGTTAGTACATTTTGTTTGTATTTGTAGAATAAGCTGAACTATCCTTGTAAAGAGAAGTAGCGAAAGTAAAGTATTTATAGGTAGTTTGTCGATATTAATAATTAGCCAATAAAGTGGGTTCAGCTAAAGATCAAGGCGAAACTTTCTCTTGCGATTAATGTATAACTTGCATAAAATAATCATGTATGGATTTACCAACTTTCTACTCTACATCGTATCCATGGGACAGACTGTCACTGATACTTATATAACGAAGCTTATGTTACATAATAATGTTATGACAACTAAACAATGCATATCTATCAATGTTCTCTACTTAATCACCACCATCGCCATCACTGTTGATTTTTCTTTATTTTCTCTCTCCACAGAAGTTTACAGAAAAGCAGGAAACTTTTTGGCGTGGAGTTTGCACCCTTAGACATACCGTGGGAGCGAAGAATGCAAACCCTCGCCGTAACCTCCTGGATTGCAACATTTTTCCTCATGGGCCCAGTTAGCCTCCTGTTTCTTATTTACCTCCTGCTCTATACACGTTTCTGGTTCATCTCGATCCTCTACCTCACTTGGTTCATGTACGACATGGATCGTTGTAACAAAGGGGGTCGTAGGTAAGTCACATTATGCCTGCTTCACTTCCACACAAACTTGCTTGCGATTACGTTTCCTGTAAAAAATAAATTTTTGTGCCTACTCCAGCAGCCTTCCGTCCTTTCTTCTTCCTTTCTCTGAAAAAAAGTACAAATCGTAGATAAAGCTGCTTTCTTCACCAAATGATGCTGTTGTTTTTTGCAACGACTACTCCGTTTTGCTTTGTGCCTGCTTAGTTTGGACTTTGCACTAGAGATTCTGCAAATCCACGCGCTTTTTGTCTTCCTTCTTGTTTGCCCACTCTTACCAAATTTACTTTGATGTATCTACTGAACTTTACCTTGATCACACTTTGTACAGTTCTATACACACCTGGCTTGTTCCGGTAGACTAGAGTCTCTCGGCAGAGTTTTATTGGCATATTCTTTTTCAACTTTCATTACGTGTCTATCATTCTGAATTAGTGTTACCATAGCTAGATCGCGTTTTTAAGAAGGTGACAGAAAATCCACCTTTTAAAAATATATAATCTACTTTCCCTGTCCTTTATATCCTTCCTAAAGTTCAAAGTACACACCGGAAAACATGCTCCATAGTTAACTCTGTATACATACGAAAAGTTGGTTGGAGTAGCTCCATCTTTATACGTCAAGTGAATAAGCACAGTGCATTACACTCTGTTGATAATCTTTTATGCGAACGGCAAGGCCATCTTCACACTTTCAAGAAAAATTCAAGGCTTATCAATGTCAATCTTTACTCAAACTATAGATTTGGTATTTCCGCTACTTCTACCACCATTATTGTTAGAATAATTCCGGTAAGACGTTTTAGTCAGATCGCTTTCTAAATGCTCACGTGTACAAGATTAAGACAGGTTATTTTATTTTAGAGATGATCTTATTGAGATAGACAATTTTTAACGGACCTCTAGACAAAACACACGATAGCATGCTTAGATGAACAGTGCATGTCAGTGTAAATATGTAGCTTATTTTCCTGTAGACGATCCGCTGTAAACAATTTAGCTGTGTTACACGTTGACCTCGCGTTATTAATTTAGTTAAAAGCTATATGCATTCCCATTCTCTGAGCAGAATGAAGACGCTTGAGACAACCCTAAAAGCATACAATTTAGCCGTAATGGATTCATAAAATGCATGCAATATGCTGTAGGAACATTTAACGTCTTAACAATGGTTTCGGTATCCAGTCGACCTCTTGAAACGCATTCATGAAACACAGCTTGCGTGATACATTTTACAGTTACACCACAAAGATGCCTGCTGCTCTTAAAAACTGAACTACTTTCACTGTATTACTTAATGTGCATTTTTGTGCTAACGAGGTTGCAATGTCTGCCTAAACGTTGCATGAGCTATTGTAGTTTGCTGTTTTCTAAAAGTTATTGGCTTGTACTTGCTTCCTGCTGTACAAAGATATCATTAGGTGTTCGACCGCATTCCCTTCAAGTTTATTTCATGTTTGCCGTTGTTGTGGCATTGGTGACGGTTGTTGCTTACGTTAGTTTAAAACGGCTGTCCATTTATTTTCTCCTTGTAAATTGCTATCAGACACGGTTCAGAGAGCAAGAACAAAGTATGTGATAAAGCGATAATTGTGGAAATACATGTTTTATTTCTGTGCTTATTTATTTGCAGCTGGGAATGGGTCCGCAACTGGAAGCTGTGGAAACGCTACTGCTCCTATTTCCCGATTCGATTGGTGAAAACAGATGAGCTGGATCCAAAGCGAAACTATTTATTTACCTCATGTGTTCAGGCAATCTAGCAAAGAGCTAATAATACCAGCAATAATTGTAACGATAATAATCATTTCCTTTCCTTTAGTGCCGGCCATTTCCAAATAGAACTCATGTTATGCTCTTACACGTACCATTTTCGTGTTCCATGTTGTACAAGTTTGTTGTTTGTATTATGCAGTCATTGTATACTTTGTTTCATGAAAAGGGGCTATGTACACCCACCACAATCTACATTTTATATGAGTTTGACGGGCATAAAATGTTAACTGACTTAGGAGGTCTTTTACATCCTGCTTACTGCCCACTCATTTCTTCATTCTTAAAATTATTCTCATTTAGCATTGCTTGCATAAGGCTTAGTACTCATAAAGCACTGCTCACAGCGAGTTTCTTTAAACTTTAAATGGAAGAAATTGGATTTGGAAATGAAATGAGCTATCCAGTTACATAATATGCGAATGTTGAAATGTTTCCCAAGTATTAATTTTTTCATTTTGGCATTTGCAGGTTCATGTTCCGCTTCTAAAAGCAGCATGAATTATTTGCTGAGTCATCCTGAGGGTGGTCATGCCTGTATTGTTATTGTTGGTGGCGCCCCAGAGAGTCTTGACTCGCATCCAGGATCCTACGTAGTGCAACTGAAAAAGAGAAAGGGTTTCATTAAAATGGCGCTCCGACACGGGTAATTTATGATTATGATATGATGTCTAAAATGAACGTATTGTGATAATAGCATTAAGCTACTTTACTAAAAAAAAGTGCTTTGTATGAACATGATCATTGGAATCGTACATCTGCAAGCACCATTTTTTTGTTGTAGTCAACCAGTGTGACAATACTTTATTATGCTTTTATAGTTTTCTGTTTTTGCTTATTGGCTCGTTTTACAATTATTGTTCTCGTACTTTCTCTCCCATTTTCTGGAATAGAGCTTCAGTTGTGCCTGTATTTTCATTTGGAGAGACTGACATTTATGATCAAGTGGCAAACCCGGAGGGCTCGCTGCTGCGAAGAATACAAAACAAATTACAAGCAGTAGTAGGTCTTGCACCTTGTGTCTTCAGAGGACGAGGAATTTTTCAGTATACCTGGGGCCTGGTCCCCCAACGGCGTCCCATTACAACAGTTGGTAAGTCCTTCGTTTATGTCTTTTCCTGCACCGAACAAAGAAAATTTTCTTGAGAGGGAGAAAGAGAGAAAAGGAGCGTGACTCCTGATACTACTTTTCTCCTCGTACGTTTTTGTTCCAACACCGCCATGTCGCCCATCCATTATGCTGGTGGAGTATCTAGCCTGAAATTGGAATCTAAATCATTTACGATCAATTGCTTTTGCATTGGCTCTTTCTACACACATATACATAATATCCGTTATGGGAATCTATGGATGCATACATTTGGTTGGTGCTCTTTCTCTCTCTCACTGCTCAGATGACAATATGCTTACAAAATGGATGTGTTTTTCTATTTCAGTTGGTTCACCTATTCACTTGGACAAAGTAGAGAATCCAACCCAAGAGGAAATTGATGCCATCCATAAAAAATACGTCGATTCCCTTCTACAACTTTTTTATACACATCGGGACAAGTATGCAGATCCCCAAGCGGAACTAACTGTTCTTTGAAGCCTACGAAGAGGAATCCTCTTGGTTCGCTCCTATGCTCGTTCGTGGGTCTTGCCTTCGTCATATATCTTTCAGTGTGCCCTCAAAGAGGTTGATTTGTATAGCCAGAGAATTATAGACTGATAGCTTCACGGTGACTGACTCTGAGAGGATCTATATTACATAAATGTATCATTGCATTATTTTACTTCCATACATTTCACTTAAAACTCTGAGTATTTTGTGACACTACTCCTTCAATCCATTTTATCCCACAAAAACGACATTTTATCTATTATTTCAGAAAAAGGCTTTAACTTATTCAACATTTGTTTGTCAGTCATCGTGTGCCACGCCACTAGTACACATACTTGTAAAAGTAATAAAAGAAGAAAATACAGATTCTTGAGAGATAGAAAGCTAAGCATTTATATTTTAGCATATTATCATGATGATTACTGTGTAGATAATGCAGCTTTTTTCTAAACTTGTATACTGTCAGTAGTTTTTTTCCAGAGAATATATTATGAGAAGACAAGAATTGTAAAGAAGATTCAACATTAGCTCAAGTAAATAAACAAATACTATGTTATAATTTATAGTTAAAGTTAGATTGATGGCAAAGAGACGTGTGGACAATCTTGTAATCAAGCAAATGGACATATGTATGTATAAGCAAAGAAGAAAATAAAATCTTTATACAGAAATCTTTAAGCAAACGTGAGCAAAGAAGCCGATGCTACATTTAATTTATTCAAAGCCATTATTCTGCAGTTTTGGTCCTTGATGGATCCGTGACTGCTAGCTTACGTAAAACTAAAGCCACTTCAAGTTGCTTCAATGGGGATTCAGAAAAAAGCTTTTGAAGTGCCACCAGATGAAGCAAGGATGACGATGACAGAAAGGATGAATAATATTGCCTATTGAAGTGTGCCACCAATGTTTATCCATTACATCCCGATTTTTCCAACTTTGATGACGATGATGAGTTACCAAATCTATGCATCTCTTTCTCTCTCTCTCTCTCTCTCTCTCTCTCTCTCTCTCTCTCTCTCTGGGACTTGAACAGAAAGAAAATGCAGATGACGGTAAAAAATTAGGAATGGTAATCCATTTCCTTGAAAAGAGAAGCAAAACGATTTGAAATGGGAAAAAAAGATGTCATCAAGGCCATATATAGTACATTTGGAGATTGCACACTCACACATTCTTTCTCCAGAAAAAGTTGAAAATATCCATACTATGTACACACGGTATCTAATGTATGTATTTATGTACACGCTGGAACAGAGAAATGAAGTCGAGTAGTCAATGAATAACAAAAAAGTCAAACATAAAACATTTCTCTTCCACTGTCTTCTCTCTCTCGTCGAGTCGAAGACTCAGATACGACTTTTTCCCCATCAAAATTCCAACAAATACATCTTGCACGGTTATGGGTGGTATGTACATAAATACATGAGTAGTGAGAGGGTCAAATTGATTTAACTGGTACTTTTCGTGAGAATGCTCGCTGTCACTACAGTTTTCCGCCACAATAGAAAAAGAATGTTTTCTCTCGTCTCTATCTAACCAAGATACTATATAAATGCGACTAGGCAGGAAATATTATAGTGTTTCAGGATATCCCAAACTTGGCAATTTCTTTACCTAAATAACTGATAGTTATCCTCCAATGTCATTCCTCAAATGGTTTTGGTGAATAAGTAACGTATAAAAAGCGCTACCACTATCAGCTCAGCACTGGATATGTTTTTCTTCTGCGTCGGGATGAGATGGAGACAATTTTGGTGGAAAGTCGGGGGAAAAAGAGTTAAGTTGCTCAGGTTGCCTATGGCTTACACACGTAGGTAATGTTTGTAGCAGGGAATGTGCTCTTTTCTTCGGAGATGTTTTTGTTTTTATGCCGCACACACAAAACCAACCATTACATTATTGCAGCAGACAAGCTGATTTTCTTGCTTGTAGCTTAGTCGAGTATTATATTTAAACAAGAAAAGGTATCACAAAAATCCTGGCAATTTATCCCTTTACAAGTACACAGAACAAATGAAAGGAAGAAAACTGTATTTGTACAACCTTTAGCTTTCTCCTTTTTCTCATCTTCTCTGGTATTTCATAGACAAACTGCTTCTCCAATGTGCGAAACACATCTATTCCATTCATTCATCTTTCATTTCAACATCTCTTCACTGAGCACGCCGACAAAAGTGTACATCCTCAAACACATGTGAAATACATACAAGAAGAGTTGAGTCGTTACGTTCAATTTTTTCGCCTGTTGGCAATGTTGTCTCAGCAAATGACAAAATATTCTCTTCTCACTACAAGATTTTTAGTTGCCTGCCTTCAGAAACGGATTTTCTATGGAGGGAGAGAGAAAAAGGAGTGGGAATAGTGGAAAAGAAAGCAAGAAAAAAAAAGAGCGGGCGAGAAAGAGAAAAGTGCACAAAGAAAACTAACAAAAAATTATTACGTTTGTGGGATGCATACATGCCTGTACACCCTTTTGCCTCTGCTCTCTCCATGGTTGTTGTAAGCCACCGCCACACGTATTGAGGATTTGTATCGTGGGAAATAGTGCGACTTTCTCTTCTGATTGTTCTATTGTTTCACTGGTGGGAATAGAGTTTTGATGTTCAGTGGCGCTCCGCCACCGCTGTTTTCAGTGAGTCGCCATCTTTCACCGTAGTCGTCCCGTAACCATCGTCGTCACTCTTTTTGTGTCTGTCTTTTTACACAAATACAGTCAAGGGTACACAGAGCTATACATTGTCAGCAAATATTATATGCAGAGGGAAAATGGTACGATGGTAATGAACGATATCATCACATGACGAATTCTCCCATGTAATGTAGACATAGGTAAACAGAAATAGAGAGAAAGACACACCAGCAAGTTGTATGTGGAGAAAGGGACATGGTAGCAAATAATAACGATAGAGTTTAGCAATAATAACGTCGCAGTTTTCAAGTATTTTCAATGACTTTTGAGACAAAAATTTCTTTGCACATTTTCGTTTCTCGCTACTGCCACTCTCTGCCTCTCTCTCTCTCTACACTGCTTTGAATGCGTATGCCTGGAAGAATCTACAAAAAACTTATCGCCCTCGAAAGTAACAAAGAACAACTCATTTCTCCACTCTCTCTCTGCGCTCCCATGTTTTTCGCTCTTTGCATTTTTATTGAAAGACGAGGAGGAAGCCATGTAGTTTTCGCGAGATTGTTCTCGTTTGATAGCTCCTGGAAAGGGTAGAGACGAGTCTGGATTTCAAAAGCAATAATACTTTCCATTTTGTTGCAAAATGTAGCTCCATGTTTGTTGTGTTCTTACTACAAGCTTGCTTTTTGTACTCTATAGTAACTTGATAATGCATGACGTGATGTCTCCTGTCTCCAACTACCTTCACAGAGAGAGCACCATGGAAAAATAAATATTCTACTAGTCATTCTTTTCAAGAGCTTATTTGATTTTTGTATGCTATCCTCCCTATTTAATTTTAAACTGTGCACGTGACGGCATTTTTTTATCAGTACCAATGTAAGAACAGATTATCAGACAAATAAATACAGCAACAAACTCTAATAATAATAACGGTTTCAACGACTTGTCAATGTTGTATGTTGGTCTTAGGTTAAATGTGCATTGTCATGAATAAATACTAATTATATTACATACTCAACGTCTAGGCACTCCCATGTCACGCAATATTTGTCAAATTGAAGCGTTTCTTATCTATGTATACACTCCTTGATGGTATGTAAGTGTCGATGTGTGAAATGTGGAGTAAAGGAATGTCTCATGCAGAGAATTTGGTGATTCGATTGGTGTTAATTTAATTTTCGCATGAAAAAATACAATGGTTATTATTATTATTTCTTCTTTCGTCCACTAATGGAGTGGATAAAGTGCTATTCATGAGCTTTAGTTTCGCTATCCAAGCACTTTGTTGAATAAATGTGAAAATAGTTGTTTGTTAAAGAAATTGAAGAAAAGGAGATAAAACTGTGAAGGCACTTTATTATCAAAATGTCATAGGCAGAGAGTTTGCTGAATCGAACAAATTCTTCCGATTACGTGAATCAAAGTGAAGTAGTTGTTTGTTTATTATTACGACTGGGTTACGCAACGGACAAAACAAAAATAACTATATTCTTTGAAGCCTTTGTTTGGCATTATTGGAACGCAACCATTTTACACACACAGCATGAATAATTATTTCAAACACACACACCAGGGAAAGTGATTTAAAAACAGAAATCTATCGATTTGCTTGGTCAGAGAAAGAAAAATGAGAACAAACTTATACCTCATCCTGCTCCTTCCATTGTAAATCATGTGAAAAAGGACAGGTGGTTCCTTTCCAATGTTCATATATTATGGAATATTATAAGCCATGTAAGAAATCCGCAAATGAACGTTGCATTATTCTTCTCCCTTTCAAATGAAAATGGCTTCTTCATGTTTCCATCAAATGGAGCTGGTATATGCGAGCTGCGTTACATACATCACAATGATTTTTCATTTTTTCCTCATTTTACCATTCCACTTCCAACAGCCGTATTTTCAACCTGAGCCAAACCAAACATCCCATTTTTCCTCCCATCTCTCGTGAAACAAAATATTTCACCTGAGCGTGCCTTCCCAAAAAAAAGTTGGTGGATCAACGAGCTAAAAATGATAAATTTTGTTGCTGATCTTCTCTTGCAGCGATTTCGGTTCTGACTTTTTTCCATCTTACGCTAGCCTAGACTTTGCTTATTTAATGTAGCATTCTCTCCGAGAACATCCTTCCAAGTATACTACAAGGTGGGCTAATTTTAGCTTGTAACGAGTTCATAAATATAGCAGGTGAATAGCAAAACACCATTAGTCTACACGTGGGATATTTTTACAAAAAAATATATTGCCGTGACGTAAGTCTTACCTGTATATTAATGTTTATCCCAAACTATATTTATGTGGTCATTCGTAAGAAACACAATTTTAAAATAGACTAGTTTTTTCCCTAATGGTCTTTCGAAGAAGGAGAAAGTCCCCGAGTAAAGCAAGCAATCAGCATTATATGGAAATTTACTATAGTGTCATATTACATAATATTTTGGGAATGCCCTAATGTCAAACCAACCTAATGTCTATATCAAGACACGGACCTGTATCACAAGTTCAATACCTATTTAATGTCTTATTTATTCAGAGTTAAAATTCAGACGATGAGACTTTAGTAAGCTGACAGATAATATCCGGGTTGTCGTTTGTCAGGATATGAATAACAGATGGATGGAATGTCGAAGGACTGTAAATACACACTGTCTCGCTATTGAATACATGATGAAAGATTTTCAAGGGAACGAAATTTGGAAGCATAAATTCTAATTCCATGCACATGCCTTGTCAAATATTTGGACGAAATTGTTTATTATTAGACATTAAATAAAAACTGTCGGATTGAACACATTAAATATCACTCAAAGTATGAAACTACCTAAAGTTAAGCCACGTGATGACAGAAAGAACCATGTGATAACTGATAATGTTATTTAATTTTTAAGTCAATTAATGTAGGCAACAGTGATATCATTCATGCATACTAGTTTTCTCAGGCTGGGGCAATATGCAAAATAGGGTTTAAATTACGTAATTAGGAATAACAAGTTAGATAACTTATATGAATTCGTATTCATTTATCAAAGGCCGTGCCCTTCTCCTGTCATGTGTAATGTGACTTGGTTTACTTTTACAAACGGAGAAAAACACGAAATGCACAATCTAGGAATTGTTTGCACGACACACGTAAACCAGTCTCAACATTTTCCCTGATGTATTTGATGATTCTCATATAATAAAGCCATCATAATCTTTGTTATGCCAACATTTTATGTGGGCTCAGAGAGAACAATGACAGTTGAAATTTCCTGCAATCAAACCTCAAAAACTTTCATATTTTACGTGTGCAATGTACATAAATAGTTTACATAACGAAACCTTGGTGAGCTTCCGTCGCATATTTAATAGACGTTATTTATTCCAGCTAACAGCAGGTGCTCTAATGTTGCTGAAAGCTTTCTGTGGTTGAATTTGAAACTTTCTCTCTTGTTTTCATACAAAAGTCCAAGGATTGATATCCTATCTCAACTTCCCTTTCCTTTAAAGGATTTAAATTGACAGGAAATATACGCCCCTTTTCATTCATAACTGTAATTTATCTTGCATTTTAAATTGGGTCACTGATAGCCTCTTGTATGAGCAAGCGCAAACTAAGCCTTACAAACCATTTTCATTCTCAAACTCAAACCCACAATAACCACACAGCTTAATCCAGTTTTGGTAATGATCTAAAAAAATCGATAAACCTGTTGCCAGTACTATTCCCAAAAGGCATCAAATCTCATCATTTTCAATTCCTTTGAAAATTAAGCTATTAACTTCAGACACAAGAGCATAACATGCGGTGGTTCTAGATTTCTTGTGGTAATTTAGAAATAGAAATGATACTGTTATCAATTAGGTACAACAAGCATGGAAATTACTGTAGTGCAAAATTAGATTTTTCCACGTACATTTCAAGTGACCTTGATACCAGAATTGGATTACGGATTTCTTGCAATTTGTTTCAATTTCATTAAATATTTACAAGCCGGATATGGCGTGGTTTATGAATATGTAACGCAAAGTCTGATGAGAGTAAAGTACAGATTTCTTGAGTCGCACGGCATATTATGCCATGATGATGTAGTCTTCAGAGCTGGCAAGCAGGAGAATTTTGAGAAATTATCATCTAGGGTGTCTATCCCTGTTAGATTCTATGCGAAAACGAGAGAAAAAGAGGCACGGTTTTGTTTTATGATGACATATAACACGTACCATTGAATAATATGAAATATTTATATACGTACATATATTAAGTCGGGTAGAATATTACATCACTCCATATGTTACGTTTACAAACGGGCTTGACTGTCTTCAGCATAATTATAAGAATATAATTGGATTCTTATGTGAGTTGCTGATGAAATGATTTCTCATAGGAATACTTGATGAAGGAGCATTCACCACCACTTTCTTCTTTTAAGTCATCGTTTACTAGGAAAGTTGTTCGGGTGCTCTGCGCGGTTCAAGGGAAGCCGTAGCTGTTACGTCTATAACTGTCATATTTGTACTTGTTTAGCTTTAATGTTACCATACAGTAATAACGAACGATTTTCCATACCAGATTTGAAAACGAATTTATTAATAAAATCAATTTTAGTCAAATTTAAGTGTATAATTTGAATTCGGGACGTATTTTTAATTAAGAACGCCTACAGTCTAATGTCAACATATATTCAATATATCAAAAGTGTTGGATTTAATGAAAAATGGTTTACTTTTAAATTCTATATGTCCATATATCTACGACAATTATATTTAGTTACTCTAAACTCGTCGCACACCTGAAGGACTTCCCTGGTCGGTCCAGCCAGCTAACTCCTGTTCATCAACTTGGATCATATTATTAGGAGGATAAAGTTAGAAGAATTCTCTGTAAATATGTGCCTATAGTGCCTACCCATAGCTACATAAACTAACAGGTCCTTTGTGTATATTACGTATTATTATAGACCATTTCTTTGGTAAAAAAGGTAGCTGCTGAAAGTGTTCACACGATTCTCATCACTCCATTTTATACCAACATACTTTCCCCCACCACAACATTGTTCCAGGGATCCAGTATTACTCGTCCTCTTTAGCATTTACACCGAGAATCCTTTTCCTGGTGCTACTTAACTTTTCGCTTCTTTCAGAAAGCCTCGCCAACCAACAACAACAAAACGCTCCTGGTTTTCATTCAAAGTGGCAGGTTACAATAATAGTATCTTTTTAACCCAGGCTGGGAAAATCCTCCTGTCTTCCTCATAATTTTCATATGTGGAAAATAATACTGAAAAGTTATAGTGACGTAAACCATTATATATATTTGACGCAAGTGGGCTGATTCGGATAAGTAATTGATGCTTTACTACTATCAGAATAGAGCCGAAGATTTATTTTTGAAAAACGACCCTTATTTTAGGTCGAAGCTTTCTTCAACATAACTCACTTTTCTTTCGCTCAGTATCTTTGATTTCCTTGCGAACAAAGCTTTCAATCATTTCTCCTGAACCGGCTTTCTCCCTAAAATACATAATAGAAAGGCCTCCCACGTAAAAGCTAACCCAGCTTGTAATTAGTTTCTGATGAAGTAATACCTACTTGTATTGTCTGTCAAAAATCACCTATTCGTGTGAAAAATCACTAGAGCACATAGTGCGGTGTCAACACAATTGTAACAGGCTGAGTAACACTTCATTTTTGTGATCGTGACACAAATAGTATTTGTGTCACTGTACAAATTTAGTGGAGGCGTTACCGTTACTAAAAAATCAAACCCAACCATAGCTATTACGAAATATAAGTATAATTTTACCCATAATTTGACCTATTTGTGAAAATCGATGAAAGTCAGCCACTGCAGGGGAAAATGTGCATATGTGAAATTCCTCACTTCCTACGCCTTCTAGTCTCAAATCCGACGTCATTTGATCACTGTTGTGTAATATCTTTGTAAATCAATGATGGTATTTGGCTAAAAAATATTTCATCCAAAACCTTAAAAATGTAGTTGCATTTATAGTTATGATAAAATGACAGAAACCGTTCTGAATAGCTGTCACAATTTGTAGACAAGGTTGATAACTACAAAGCATTACAGCAATTCATCCATTTGCAGCCGACTAAATGCTTAACTATATCTTATTCAACTTTTGGCGACGGACATGCAGAAAGTTGGTAATTTTTGAAAGAACTGGGATCGGAAAGTTGATTAACATCCAAGAAAGAAATTCTGCAAAAATTTCTTACAAAACCTGAAGTTAAAATGAGTTTTCATCCTTTCCTATCACACTCAAGTCGTCTCGTCTGCATATCCACAATGCTCGTATCGACAGTCCCATTTACTCCTTCTTGGCAGCTTCATATTCTTAGGTGCTTGAGTTCCTCGTGAAAAACTGTTGAAATTCCACAAAATTGTTTAAATGAATTGAAAAGAAATTTTCAACCAACAGAATTCTGAAAATGAATTAAAACTCTCTTACTTTCTTACATTTATTGTTGGCGTTCATCTACTTATCTCATGCGATACCTGTTACAACTTTTATAATTATCATGGTGACTATACGGTGTTAATTCCAAGTCGTCAAATGACAAAGATGATCGCAAAATTATCATCTAAATAATATGCTGATATCTTCCAATTCCAATATTACTCTTAAGTAGGTATAAAACGTCAACTATGTATCCTCTGATCATTATGTGTTGATTACTTACCTAAGTGGTACGCTTATTATGTCATAAAATGCAAATACGCCCACAACAAAGATAACTTCTGCTGATGTCAAAATTAACATATTATTACGATATGTTCAACGAGGTGTTGTCTAACAGGTAAGAATATTGGAATGTGTTAATTAGAACTGAACTCAAACAGGCAAGTTGACTTTGGTAAGTGGAACGTAACGTACATAACTTATGTACGTTAACTTTGCACATATTGAGTATTATGAGAACAAGTCATGGCTGTCACAAAGGTGAGGAGTAATAATTAAAATGGTTATTTATGGATTTTGAGTATCATCAATCATCATCAAGTTTCTAGTCTAGCGAGAAGATTACTGCAATAACTTTTGAATTTCACCATAGTACCTGTTAGTTGTATATCTTTCAATGTAATTCTTTTGCATAGATTATATTCATTAATAAATACGAAATGTTATTCAGAAAGAAGGTAAAAACTTCCGTCAACGGGTATGCTTTCAAGTTGGAAATTCCAACTAACCTTTAACTAGCATCGTCCACATTTCTATCATCAAAATGTCCAACGCGCTTTTAACAATTTATCGACAAAGCAAATAATTAAACATATTCTTAGTTAGATATCATTATTTTGTAAGTCTAACTGTTATAAAGTTATTTAAGCAATAGCAAAAAAGCTACATCTGTCCATATTTTTGAAAGAGGTTTTTATTATTGTTATCAAAATGCACTGACTACTTATCCAGTTCTTTTACATGTTCGGCATCCTTAGATTTCATACAAAAAAAATCTTTATAAAAAACTTGGATATATCAGATATATGATAAGGAATAATGTCTTTTCAGCATTTATCCAGAATGATTGGTACATGCATACATAAAGTAGGCTGATCAATATTCCTGATTACGTATTAATACAGGGGTAACGTCAAAAAGTTTTATTTGTGAAAAGTTCCAATTTGTATGTTAATTCTGAGGACAGGCAAGTGTATGATTACGACCAAGTGGATTTCTAGCAGCCCACGAAAAAAAGTATAAAAAACAAACTTTGCAACTACAAGGAATGATAAAATTTCTACATTGATTGCTCCGTGTTCTGATTACAAGATTCCCAAATTGTGCACATAACTTTTTTGTTGAAAAAAAAGTTTCATCTGATAATGTATAGGAAAATTACGTTGAAATTTATTACAACCATCGGAGATTTGCGAGCTTCATTTTATAACAATTTACGGTCTAATTATTGTCATCGATATAAAAAACGTCTATGAAGAATTGGTTGGCTCCTTATATGGGACATCATAATAAGGTGATGAAAATAGTTTGTTGTTGTAGTTTACTTTCATCATGGATCAGAACCAATCGTAAGTTATAACAAAATCCATCATGCTTCTCTGCATTCTTATTTCTATAATATGAAAGATGAAAGAACCTGTAATCAGTACAGTTGGTGGATTTATACATCAACGTATGGTCTCTCCGCTTTCTTTCCAACTTATTGTTGTTTTTATCGTCTTTCATCTACCCAGAATCATATTTTTTTGCCATGTTTCTTTGAAATATAGAATTGGACAGAGCCGGATTTGTCAGTTTGTTAGAAACTGGAGCGGGATGGATCATTTCCACAGTACACTGCGTATTTAGTTAAGCGGATGCGAATGGTTTATACTGAAACTTATCAATACGGATGTTTTGCTAAAAAGTTTGTTCGCTTGCTTTCATTTGAAAATAATAAGAAGATATTATATGGCAGTGATACAATGATACGAGTTTTTATTTGCGCTACTAGCTTACCATCAAAAATAAACAACGGCCACGCACGTATTTACTTTCAATCAGATGTAAACTTTGCAGGTGGGCAGAATTCTAGTTACAAGTTTGAATCCTTCTGTGGTTTCTATCTGCACGTACTTTTATCGCCGTGTGAACTGTGCACAGATACACATCACACACATCATATTATGATGCCATCCTGGTGTCGCATCCCAGACACCAAGCCATCAGCAGCGTTGGAATTGCATCTGAGACTGGAAATAGCAAAAGTCGCAGCGAAATGGCAGAGCAGAGATAGAATCGGGCAGCAGGTGTCTCATATCCCCCCACATGTTCACTCCACAGAAGAAACGCTACAACTCAAGGAAAGTTCGCATAATATCTCGTATCGCATCCCCTTGAGAATATAATCTATGATATGCATGATGCTTTCGATGCTCGTTGACAGCCTGATGTATATGGATATATTTATTGAGATTTTCCTTCTCCTTTCTCCGTGTATCTGGATTTGCGCAAACACATTATCCAGTTTCTTTACGAATGCAAAGCCTTCTGTCCTTTATTCTTTACCCTTTTAAGCTAGATGATATATATATTATGTATGAAGAAATTCCATGCTGTAGGTGATTGAAAATATGAATGTATGCATTTATTCCGTGAAGCTTTCAGGAAAATTTAGTTTTTTTCTGGGTAGAAACGAGTAGAAAAGCAGTAGTTCCATCATGTCATCATCATCAGTATACACAAACAAATAGGCCTTGAAGTGTATTATGCGACATATGATTCCAAGGAATGGATAAAAAAGATTTTTTGATTTTCTATCATTCGGCTTCTCACAGTAGTTAAGGCTGGCCTCGTCAAAAGATTTCAATTTACTGCGTTGTCCCATGTAAAGTAATTTGTTGTTTTGCAATAAATAGCTCAAAGTAGGAGAAACTATAAGCATTAGCAACTTTCTTTATTCGCTCCTTCCCATTAACAGACTCTTTGCCAAGAACTGTAGCTGGTCCGGAATTCCATGTGTGAACGAAGCACATGGCATTTCTACTCGAGGACTCTGTCCAAATTCCCTACCTCTCTCAACTTTTAGCGCAAACGACCAAATGCGAAAATTGAGAATTGTGAAATTTAAATTACATAGTGTACTAGACCACGATAGTCAATAGATCAATGTAATTTTCAGGGAAATTTATTTAACTGACGGGATAACGAAGTTTCATCAAAATTTTCGGACATCGTTGGGCTAGGCTATATTTCCATATTAATGCTAATTTCTTTATCAAAACACAATCGAGATTTCTACATGTTGCAATTGTAGTTCAGATTTTGAACTTGTAAGTGAATCATACAAGGAATTGGGAGTCGGATCTAGATACGGTGGAAATTTGTAGTTTAGGATAGGATCCATACACCAGCCTTGCAAAAGTGTTTTCTATCTTCGACTCGTATAGCTTCTTCAAGTCTTCCACAAACGTATATATCCTCAAACTCCATTTTTCTCAGACTCTTTCATTCGTTGGAAAGATGTTACCCAGGAGCAGGCTGTATCTATAGCTAAACAACGTGTGCAACTGCAATCAATCTTCCGCGCACGTATGTATTTTATTTCATGTCAATTTAAAAAATAACAATAACACTACTTTCCACCTTCGTAAAATGTCGTAAAGCCAGCCTTGTTGTATCTCTCACAAAAAGTCTCAAACCCTCCAAAGCAAATAACAGCTTTACTGTGTGTCATAACAAATGACACTCTGCTACTCCTATTCTTCCAGATTTTTTTGATGAGGTTCATTCATGATGATAATATGCTCAGTTCTAGTTGTGCTAGCAAATAAGTGAATTTTTCATTGTTTTCCATTCACCCAAATCAATGCTGCTGCAAAGTCCAATTTTATGAAGTATTTACCAATCAAACATTAAACTTTTATTCAATTCCAGAAGCAAACATCACAGAAGAAACGTAACGTACAACAGCAATCAAACAAGGAAGCAGATCTCTAAATAACATCATGAACAATACCGCTTGAATTACACCACAAGATTACAGATTATATAAGAAACCATTATATAACGAGCTTAATGACAAATAATCATATAAATTTTCTACAAAAAAGACATAACATCGAGGAACATCATGATTACAGTACCCAGATGACACGTAAACATAACATTATTATAAATTTTCAAGTCCTATATTTCTTGTTCAAAAGTTGGAAAACGTTAAAAATTGTAATGAAATACCACATAAAAGTATAGGACTTTATAAACTAATACAATAATTATAGTACAATGTATTTATTTGTATATATATTTTTTTACTTTACAACTTGGAAGTGTCCAGATGATGTGTCAACCATATTATGTATATATGTATCCAAAACTGTTTTTGATAGATAAATGTGGTCATGGTCGATAAATTTGTATTCATGTATTTACTTATTTTGTTTTGCATCAGGGAGTCCAAGTTCAAAAATACTGCACTTTTCTCCTATTTCCTACATTACATACTTAGAGACATTTTTAGTTGTAAATTTTTTTGCAGACTATCAATGAACATTGTAGATATTATTAGCAATATCATTTTTGTGTACATTTTTAGAAAAGAAATTTTTTGGACAATAACTAATAAACCTATTAGTTTTTACTAAACTACTCTATACTTCCAAGCTGTTTCACAAAAGTTTTCCCAACGCTCATAAATCGTAAACGTAAGACAACGTAGCGTCGGAAAAATAAAAGACTTTTGATTTAACATTTTGATGATGATGATGGTAGTTTATACAGATAAATACTTGTAGTTTCAGATACATAATATGCAAATTCTCCAGTAGTCGCTCCAAAATCCGTTTCATTATCATATTTATATATTTATATATAGAATTCCAGAAATTAGCAAACTTCTAATTCGGAATGTACATATATATCCATAATATTTATTTTCTTTTAGCAATATACCATATTAATAGGTTAGTGGTACTAGTAATATTTTCATAGATCTCTTATTTACATCATATTAAACTTTTTTAAAAATATTTACCATAGCGATACCCTTTACAATAATATGGTTCATATCACATATTATCATTTCATTCAATATGTCCAGTTTCCCAACGTCAGTTTCTCTCTCACACCTACACACCTCATACAAGCCTCTCGCGCAGCTTAAATTAGTTAGTTAAACTAAGCAAATTACTAAACTACTGTATCCGTAAGTGAACATTATGCTTACGAATCAAATCATACCTTAATAGCTCAATTGTATATCCCTTAAAATACTGAGTACTTACTCCGGTTTTCTGATTTATATTTACTTTTCCACAAATATACTGTTTTATAATAATATATCAAGCAGCAATCTCTCATTGTCATAATATGTATATATTTTTAGCATATTTTATTTATCGATTTATTTACGTTAGCTCTCTGGAAGCATGATGAAGCACCACCACATTTGTACAATTATCATAAGTAGTACATCATATACACTAATTGTGATGAATCCATTATCAAATTACCGCTGTAATGGTGTGTTACCAAATATGTGTGCTACGGCCTTACCTTAAGTGTAATACTAACCTAGAGTCCGTGAAAATATCAAGGATATAATAAGTCCGTAATGAACGGTGAAACATAATACGATATCATTGATGATGAAGCTGAAATTATATCCATTGTTCCATTCTTTACACGCTGTCAAATTGGAGAAAGCCACAATGCAATATCATTTCCAATTATCTCATGATGAAGATCATCAATCATCATCTCGGTTCTCATTACATGTCTGTGTAAATGCACGAGCATCTAATGCAAACGTTGTTTTTGTTGTTGTTGGGAAATGCAAAAGTTTTTATTACATAACACAATTATCTACGCATAAAGTTACTAATGTTTTAGTTACAATGCATTTCTCTTTTGTACACCTGAAAGTCATTTACTCATATAATAAAAGCAAGCCCATTTATGTCATACAGGATTTTATTTATTTTGATTTGTTATAAAAAGGTATTACAAACAACAGGGCAGAAAGAGAGAGAGACAGAGAACCAACGACCAAAGAGCAGGAAGTGTTGGCAGTTTCCATGGTTTACTTTGCATAGGAACAAATGATGTTTCGCTCGTGGGCTTGCTCAAACGATAGACTAGAATTTTATTACGGATCGCTCGCACAACCTATTACACTGCTCGGAGCATTTCAGCATGCAACTACTTACCCGATTTATTTTATTTTATACGCTGCCGAGTTAATAGTTGAAGAAAGTATAATGTTACGATATGATAAGAAGAGAGAAAGTGAGGAGAGAAAAAAAAGGAAAGCAGTAGCAGCAGCAGCGTACTCTGAGCAACGTTGATTCGTTCCTTTCCTTTACTCGCGTCGACATTGTCGTTCCTCTTCACACACACAAAAGCTTGTTTTTGAAGAGGCATCCTCTCACCCTCCTCACACACACACACCACTACCACAGATCCACATAAGTAAAAGAAGTACAAGTAGAGAGAGAGAGATAAAAGCGAGAGTGGAGAAAGGAAAGAGGAAGAATGAGGTAATACAGTATTCCGAATTCAACTCATGCCAATTTATCCACAAAGAAACCACTGTGCCTGATTGAATCTGTAGAATATCTGAAAAACAGGGGATTCGGCTTCAAAAAAAACGGGTATAAGAAATAGTATCATCAACCTGTCCATACAGGCCATAAAATCGTATATAAATACAAAGGGATAGAGATGCTAAACTACTCCAGTAGTCACTCTCATTTCGTACTTGTACACTTCCCATTACTGGATTCAATGCCAAAAAGAACCCCACGTCCAAAAGAATTTTCAAATATACCTATGTATTTTGTATTTTGATAGGTGTACATTTCTACCAGACTGTAGTATAGGTAATAGCTGGCTATAATCATCATTATATGCTTTTTCGCCCATGATCCCGCTGAAAAGAAGAGTCTGTAACAGAATTTCAAATTGGGAACATATGCTTCCTTCCGTTGTATCCTTTTCAGTATACGTGCAAGAAGCATAGGGCTTAAAAACGAAATCTAAGTTATTTCAACCACCTTCTGTTCTCTGTGTCCAGTTGTCCATATGTTTGCCGTGTTTTACAGCAGGTAATGGTGCCATATGTGCATTCACAGTTTTTTTTCGATATACAAAAGGAACAGAAGAAGAGGACGAGTCCACTATAAAATATAGTATAATGATAACATCATGCACTCCCGAGTTCAATAAGTGGATGAGTGAATGTCTTTTTTAAAGGAAGATGAGAATAAAGAAATGGAGAGAGAAAGAAAGAAGGGACGAAGAAGAAAGGAAAAAAAGTATTTGAAAAGGTATGCGGTTTCTTTTCTTTCTCTTTTTCCGTCTTAATACTACTG
>JAHZMV010006487.1:0-10533 GCA_027743765.1 Coecobrya sp. COE2
GAGGCTTCTGGCGTCATGGCGGCGGATACTGCAAAGAATACGCTGTTGATTATCATGGTTGAGGAGATCCCTTTTATCAGTGTTGCCGTTAGCCTCTGTCCGTAAATATTGACACCCTTTACACCTTGCCAGAATAAACTATACATAATTAAATTTTTGATTGTAATGATTGTGATTTTTTTTTCAAAAGATATTCCAACCTTTTTGAGGGTCAAGCACGTAACGTGTCTCAAAGCTTAATAACTGATTGAAGAAATAAGCAACAGAGTCAACATAAGTGTGACTGAACCATCCAAGAAGAAACACAAAGATTAGAAATCCAACGCTCCACAAACACAGAATCCTTTGCTCTGGTTTTTTCAATTCGAACTGATATCGATAAAGCCCCGTGCAAATTGCGCAGCAATAGAAGCTGGCAATTTTCCACCAATCGCCACGACCATATTTAGAATTTCGTTTGAAATGGAGGTGAGCAAAATCTTTGGAAATAATTTGCAATTCTAGAGGTGCTAGAATTGGGATTATGTCCCCTTTTGCCATGAAGGAGAATAGCTGTGAAACTGCTTCAAGCAAGCCACAAGTGAAAATCATTTTCAGCAAAAAAATGGTGCTATCAAACAGTAAATTCCAACTAAATTAATTTGAGGTGATAGAAGGATTTTCGGGAATGCAATTTTTGAATTCGAACGATTTTGTAAAAAAAGGCCTAAAATATATTTTTTGCTTTTGAAACTAAACTTCAATATCATTTGAGCTCAATACTCTGTGATTTGTGTAGTCATTGTCAAAATAGATGCTTTTGCCAGAGAGGTCATTGTTCAACCATTTTAGAACATTCTAGAACTTTACTTCAATAAAAAATGCTATAAATACAGTTGAACGTAAAAACTCAATAAATTATTTGAAAGTGTAAGAACGCTCCAGAATTGTTTGACGCTTTTGATTAATTAAGACCCTTTCGTGTTGAACGTTTACAAAGGTTGAAGTTATGTGGGATATGTAAAAAAAATATTTTAATAAGTAATGACCGTGACATTATTAAAACTAATTGTAAATTTTATCTAATAGAGGTTATGTCAAAGTGATATAATGTATTTTTATGGCCAATTTTATGCTGAAGTATGAAGATTTTGGAAGAAGGCAGGCAACAAGACTAAGAAGAATATTTTATGTTCATCATTATTGGAATAATTTAACATTTTATATCGGCTCGCTAAGCCAGTTTTTAATATTTTAGGGATGGATCGGTAACACAACGAGAGATGCAAATAATTGCAAAAATGACTGTCACATGTCAAACGATACATTAGATATTTATGTAAAAGCTTTTGAAAAATGTGTAATTGAATTAATTTTCCAGATAGGGTGTTTGCAAGTTTTATAATTATGTCATATAATAATTTAACAATACCTATTATATCTGAATGCTACACCTGCTGCGTATACTTACAGCTTGATTACATTCAAGTAATTGGTAATATCATTATTAGTTTTTCAAAACATATTATATTGGACTTGTTCTATGAACTGTAATCAAAAACAATTACTGCGTCACAGGTTCTAATTACCAGAAGTTGCAGAAACTCACCAAGAAAATCTTTTCCCAAATAGCCAAAAAATCCATACTTGAGCCTAATCGCTTGAACTGCTTTTGTCTTGAGTAAAATAACTTTGCTATGTTGTGATCTGCTCCTTGAATGCTGAAGCTTTGCCCTTAGTGTATTTATGTAAACAGCTTGCAAAGCCATTGTCATAATATCACAAAGCAACCCAACCATTCCAGTCATCCCTAAAATTATCAAAACTACAGCACTCGCAAACCAGCAATACATTATTATGCCAATTGTAGACGCCGAACTTTTCACACAAATCCAGGTCAATACTACCGTAGCCCAGAAAATAAATGAGAGTAGAACATATACCACTATTTGCAAAGTGTTGCAAATTAGTTGCCAAAACATAAAAAAATTCAAATAGATGTCATGAAATTCTGAAGGGTTGTGATAATGCAACAAAATATTTCTCAGGATTGACCTAAACCGATTTAAGAATATGAGACTGAATAGATAGAGATGAGAAACGCTTCTCCAACATTCCAGATTCAAAAATAGGCAGAGAAGAAACCGTACAAAGAGCGTTGAAAAAATTTGGTTAAAGCTACGGTACATGGGATTTCCAAGGAACATTTCGGCCAGGTAGAAAGTTGGATCCAAGGAAGTAACTGCGTAGGCTACTGGCACGATGAATGAGAAAGTGGCAAGGAGCGGAACCATTAAGAGCTGGAATCTTGAGTTATGATTCAACTTATTCGGAGCAAGTCGTTTGCGATTACCTATAAATAATTTTTAAACATCAGTTTCGTCAATGTGATATAATATAGATGCTTCTTATAACCTTTTTTCAGTTTAGATTCCATTTCCAGAATTTGGTTGAAGACAAACAAAAGTTTGGGCGTGTTCAGTGATAGAACAGTTATGACAAGTGCAATAGAAACCACAGCAGTGAAAATTAGAAATAGCATGAGAGCATGAATTCTCTGAAAATCTTGCTTTGGCAATGTGACTCTAATGAGCATTATCAAAAAACCACTAACCAAACCATATAGCCATATATAGAGAACGGAAAATGAAAATGGTATAATGTACGGTGAAAATGGCTCTCGAATAGATATCTCGGTATAGTCCGAATTCCATTTTACTGGAAGCGGATAATAAAAGAAGTAAAATCTTGATAGAAATTTTGTGGCAAGGATTTCTGGTTTTGTCAGCCTCATTTTTAAAGTAGGGTTGGGTATATTCCTGTAGCTGGATGACTGATGGGGAATGAAGCCTAACCAATATCAAAATATAAGAAATGGATTGAAAAAAAATTTCAGACCCATTTTAAACACAGAAATTACAGACATTTACAAATAAAATCGTTTGAGCATCTTGCCAATTAAATAATTTAAAAATAAACATGCTCCAGCAAATTTGTGTGATAAGAATGTACCCGAAGAAATAGTTTCAATAATTGAACCGTTTTTTGAACATTTGCTTTTCCGATTTTCTGAAAATTGGTGTTTCAATTTTAGTGAAATTTGAAATGTAGGATACACTTTACTGAAGGATGGTAATAGGAAACTGTAAAAATATCGCGCGTGCCACATAGAAGCCAAAGATTTAACCCGTTATAGCGGTTATTATGGACTAAATTGTGCGCAGTCCGTTAATAGCAACAATTTCATAGTTAATGTTCATAGGTAATAGATCCTCAGAAAATTTACCGGGTTGTACGACGTAATAACAAATTATCAATCAATCAATCAATTATCAAATGATTTAGCTAATACTGGTACTCTCAGCTCATTAAGTATACCTAGTATATGTTCAAACTATTTCACAAAAATTATATAAAATTTAAAGCTATCATATTTTGCAAGTAAGCATGGAATACCGTTGAAATTTAAACTGCATGTTGAACCTAATATCACAAGAATAGTCAAACATTTATATGAAAACATACATATGTGGTTTGAAAATTTATCAATACTTAAGTTTACTGCAGTTTGAAGTTAACTACTTCATATACAACGGATAAATTTGGAAACTGTTAGCAAGCGTTGTTGAACTCCTGGCAAAATATGGATGTTAGCCGTACAAGAATTTGATATGCAACTAAAGAAAATTAAAGCCCATGAGGAAAATTCCATTAAAATTAATAACTAATTATTTGTATTGATATCATAAACCTTCCAAAATATTTAGCAGTAATATTAGTATTTCAAATATACTAATAACACTTTTACGGTAAGCGTTTTACTCCGCAATGCAACTACTATTTATTACAATCTTTAACAAGCAAATATAAACCAAGGATGGATATGCCGTATATAAACTTGTGTACCTTTTTGTACCTCTTTATCTAAAGAAATACTAACCTCTGTCCAAGTGAGATATTTTCGCCCGCAAAACACAAAAGAATTTTTGTCTCGGTAAACAAAAATAAATATCAGTTTGTTATTTTTCACAACGTCGTTTCAGTTAATTGATCTCTCCGTGTATGCAAACGGTATTATGTTGGACTAAGTTTGCGTTAAATGTATTATTATTTCTCCGGCAGTAATTGGTTCTTAAAGCGAAATTTTGAGATATTCTTGAGATTTGGCCAAAGTATGGGGAATGATAATAACATGTAAACATAACTGGTATACGTGAAGCTGTCTTATGACAACGTTTTCAAATTTTCAAAAAATGCTGGTTCTTTATTTTGCGTTTAAAATGTCAAAACGGCATCAATTTACTATGCAATCCATGCTGTAACTTTAATTGAGGTTTTTGATATTTTCAAGGACTTGTTATTGTTATAGCTCATGATTGTTCCAACATTTAAAACGCTTAATTCTGATTGATTGTATGTTACTAAATAAGGAAACCAATATAATTATATGATCCACAAATTCTGATGTAATAAAATTACAAAGCCTTTCACAAGTAAAGGGTGTTCACTTATAATTACGACATTTTGTGACCCTTCGTATCTCAAAGCAGAAAGGTCACGGGCCGATCAGGGTGATTTTTTCAAAATCTACATACCTTAAAGTACAAAAGTTTACCCTAGTCCAGAATCTTGAATGTCACGGTATCCTATTTTCTAGATCATTTTTCCTGCTCTACCCATAACTGCTTTTCCCGACTCTCTTGCTACTTTCGTACTGATATTTCTCCAAACGGGTTTGAATCCTGCCAAAGTCGTGGGTGGATTGGGTCGCCTGTAGTCCTCCGACTTATATAATGCCCAGAACCTTTCAATTCACCTAGCTTGCGGCACGTTGGGGGCGTTTTTAGTTTTTTGTACAAAATCAACATTTTCATCACTGAGGCACTCTTTCTTGGCATAGTGCACAATCACCATGTCGGGCCAGAACCAAACGTCATCACGGCCGTGATGCTGGTCGATATTGGTTAACAATCGGGCCTTGACACATTCCTCCAGGTAAACGTCTCTGGTGATTGTGCCCTCTGAAATCAAGGGTTGGGCACGTTCACAAATTCGTCCAACGCTTGCCAAACTAGAAGTTTCCTCGGGACCTTACCTTTAGCCTCCACTTTCTCGACGTACGAAACTTCCTTAGGGTCAAAGGCATGAAACAATTTCTTTCCCGATGCATCTTGGGGATCTCAGGGTGCATAAGGTTTGTCGTAATTTACTAACACATTACGTAATATTTTTTGCATACAAATCTCAGCCCAATTTTTGCATCTTCTTCCTGACTTTCTATGTATATTGGTGAGACCTTCTTAGTGGAGGATTTTATCCCCAGTTTCTTAGCTTTAATTTGATGTAACGTTGTTGGGTGGCAATTTAGGATTTTGTACAAGGTATAGGAAAAGATAATAGGTTTTTTGAACATAACGGATGCTGGAAGAAGCTTATTACATATGTAATAGTTTTGTAATTCACAAACAATTATGTTCGTTTTATGTTTCGCTTGGAATGTCAAAAATACAAAGAGTTAATGTGTAATCCAAACCACGTAATTTATCCTGACTACAACATTGTTCCTGAAACATTAAATTCTGATAGAATGAATCAATTGGCAATAATTTATTATTGCATTTATCGAGTGATTAAAAATTTTTTGGGACAATGTTTTCGGGACTAAAGTTACCATCATCATTATATTATAAGCATTCCCCTCAAAACGTTTCTAATTTTGCCTGACGCATGCTGTCATTTCACTCTACGCTTACCTATATGCTCATTTTTCCAATAATTAAAATATCGTTGAAAAAATTACAAACATTTCTCTACGATCATGCAATATTTATATATTTATTTATATCGAACATTAGAGTTTATATATAACCAACTTAATTATTTTATACAAGCAAGAATTTGATTTAAACGCCAGGTTAGTTAGTGTATAAGTCTATAATAATATTCCAGTAAATATGGTCCGTGATTATTACTAAGATTAACTACATTTATCTCTTTCATGGCCTCTGGCTTCAGTGAAATTAGTGTAGTATGTTTTATAGCTGACAGACCCATAACAAATTTCATCTCAACTTTGCTCATATTCTGAGATACTGTCACGGATAACAAACTATAAATTCCAAATTCTTAGTTCTATTAAAGCTCCTATATTCTGTACATCATTCTAGCAACAAAATGTTCTTGTCTTTGAGAACAATTCTGACATAAAATTTAAGACGGTTGCCTTGCACTTGAACCATTTAATTCTAATCGATTGAATATAATGTGAACAGAAAATCAAAAGATGTTTAGTATCGACGCACGCCTGCATGAATGTTTTGACTAGCCAATGATGAAATTCAAAAATAAATGATACCGCTGACAATATCTGACCACCCCAAAGCAACAAGAAAATTATAAGCGTATTTCCTTTCATATCAGGTTTTGGAGGATCCCTTTCTCCGGTGTGCACTCTTTTATAAATACTTTGCGGGAGATTTGATAACCATTCTGCTATACCGGACTGAAGAATTGATTTAGCTCTTAAAATCAAATAAGGTGGCGTCGAACCTTCTAAAAGAAACGTTTTGTATGATTTAAAATAACTCTCCTTTTTTCCAATATGAATCTTTCCTTTATGTTTTCGATTTGCTTCAAGTGCGCTAATTTCTTGTGGAATCACAAATGCGGGCAGAATTAAAGCCACTCTGTTACACTCCCTTAAATGCTTTATAAGTAAGTATCTTTCTCCGTCAATATAATTCAACTTCAGGTCGAAAATGTTTATCTTTCTGAGTCCGCTCACCCAACTGTCTTTAAATATTTGTTTCGATTGACGGCTTACAATATTAATCAAATTGGCTAAAGCGAATATCGTATTATTAAGAAGAAATGAATTTTCAAGGACAAGTTTATCCAATTTGGTGATATCGTTTCCTAGAAATTTTTCATTCAATGTTTTAGGCTCCGATAGTATCCTACCAATTTCTTGCCCATGCAGCTCAACACTATGTGGATAGTATTTTATCATTCCAAAATCATGCTCGTCTCTCACCGTACCCAATTCCAAGTCGATTGTTTTAGTTCTGGTGTAAATTGTGAAATTTTTGTTGACTAGCTCCTGAAACGAATATGTTGGAATTGGCGTTCTTGGCAGGACCATGTTGTAGACGTTGTCACTTTTCCAGGCATTGCTCAAAACTGTAACTGCCAACGAAAATGTAGCAAGAATTAGTCTACTTGCTTGAACATTTCGCCGAATATTTTCCGCATTGGACTGTTGAATATATTCCTTTTAAATCAATTCTATTACTCGAAGTAGCGCGGAATTTCCAAATGAGTTGAATCGAACAAGGAAAAATAATAGTAGGACCGATGTAAGGAATATATTAAGCCATACATAATTATCAAATACGTTCACAAGCTCTTTGAATGCCAACCTTCCTATTTCTGAGTCACCACAAGCAATAAATTTCAAATCGTGCAGTGTATCAGCCAGATGAAATCCATATTGGTGTGGTATTCCGCCAGCATATGTAGCAACCTCAAATGTGATCACACTTGTTACATCAATTCTGTTATTAGTTACTCTTCCGAAGTTTTCCAATTTTCCATTAACACACTTTTTAAGCCTATTATGTTCGTATGTATAGTTACCAAGGATTCCTAACCAAAGACGAATTAACGAATCAGCTAGAACCGAAAGCGGATACTTTGTTGAAAATAATATCCTAGTTTGCATTCTGGGGTTCATGCACATTTTTATTCTATATTGGTACGAATTTTGTGTATAATCATTAAACACACCTTGAGAAGGAATACGAATGTTTAGCATTTCGTTTTGTTTTGGATGTGCAAAACTACCTACGGATTTATGTAAACTGCTTAGTAGAGATTTATCGATTGACGCCAGTTGATTTCTCGCTGGACACAGCAAGCATAAAATGTATATTTTATCTTTCGACTTCCCACCAGATTGGACAATAGCTATGATGGCCAAATGACTGACAAAATGGCTGTCATACATTTCTCTTTTCCGTCTTGATAACCATATCCATTTTATAGTTGGATAAACTCGTGAGTGATCTTCATTTCTGAAGATATTAATTTGCCACGGTGGTATATTCGATGGATAAGTTGTCTGCCTATTACGAGTCATACCAGAGAATCGAAATATTCTAGGATATATCAAACCAAACCTGTTTAGGTTTGGATTTGTTACATAGTTTGGTAGGAAAATTGTCAGTTGAAGTTCACAGTTCCATGGCTTTGATCTTGACGATATTGAAAGAAAATCAAGTTCCGCGTAACAAGATTTTTCAATATATTTTCTTCTACCTGTCCTATATTCACAAGATTCTACGTCTTGACTTGAGTTAGCGTTATTAGTTTTAGGAAACCAGACAAAATGACGAACTCTTTGAATTTTCTTAACAGTTTCCATATAAACACCAGGAACGAGCCATCTTATGAACATTGGATAATCCAAAGTTGGGGCAAAATGAAGCCCACTATAATTGTCTACTAGTAATAAACAGGCTTGGGTTTTCAAAATGGTTGTGATGTACTTTAATGTGTTTTCATTTAAATATTGGTTTTTATTTTGACTATTTTTGTACACTTGGTTAAAATAATCTAGTAATGGTTCTGATTTCACAAGGTTTTTGTAATAATGTTCGAAGGACTGAAAAGTAAATTCGGCTTTCATACTAACAGTTACTGCATTTGGTACAATGTTTAGCAACAAATTTATTAGAAACCATTTTAGTTTTAACATATCCATTATATGGCAGTTACGTGAATTATAATGTATGGTTTTGAGTGCAGTGTTGAATATCGAATGAGCTTTATAGAAGAAATGGCGTTCATTCCTGTCCGACCATCCAAGGTCAACTAATTGCGACTAATGAAATTCTATGTTGCAGAATTGAGCATAACAAATTTTCATAGTTAGTCGTCATTTATCTACCACATCATATATCAAATCATTGGTTGTTTTCGTCGTTGTTAGAATTTACAGATAAGCTACAATTATATACAGAACCCAAACATTCGCTTGATAAAAGTAATTTGGCAGCAGTTCTTGGCTTTTAGAAAACTGACGGCGCATTATATCAGAAACATTGTGTGGGAATAGTTAATTGCACTGCATTAATATATTTCTAGCGTATATTAGTTTACTTAAGTGAGTATCTAGAGGCTGATCTCATGTCGATAAAGTATGGGGAAACTTGCAAATTTAAAATAACTTTTAAACATAATCGATGCTTCCAGAACTGCAATTTGATTCTTCTAAAACTCAAAACAAAAGGCTTAAAAAGTATAAATTATCAATATGGTTGTCAAATAACAGGCCTCAATTTCTTTTAAATCCATCGCTTAAATAATTAGTACGTTGCATAATATTTGCATACCACAAGGACAATAAAAACGAGTTTATGGTTAAATGATAATATCAGTTGAATTATATAAAAAATTGATGCTATTCCGGAAACTGTTGTTTTTAATGTCATCCAATGCGAAATGATGGTTCATTTATATGAATATATTTTATTATGTTTGGAAATTCTCAAACATTGGCAAACCAGTAATCACACATTTGGTCTGGAAAAATATTGTCGTTAAATACACTTCAATGTTCAAATGCAACTAGAAGGAAATTCAACATATAGTTCTAGAAACATAGAACTTATACTTTCACCACTCTATACTATTCTTTCATACTGAGAAATAAATGCGCGGTATTTATATCTGTATTTTAAATTGCTGTAGCGGAAAATCGCTTCGCTTGAAATCGTGAAGAGATCTGTTGATAATTACCTTGCACATAACACTTAATTATGTAACTCTCACTTACTATAATACCCACGGAATAGAATAATATGTCGTTATTAAACTTCGATGAGTCGAGCTTTGAAATTCAATAATCCACCGATGAAACGAATAAAATGAAGTACGAAGTAAAATTAATGCTGAGTTGTATAAATTTATCGCTTTTATAAATTTGCCCCTTAAGTTCTATTAGTTATCTAACTAGTTTTAACCGAAAGTTTCTGAAGTGTTTAAAAGCAGTGACGGCGACACGTTTGATGGATACGTTCTCTGTCTCTTATGGATCATACCAGACAATCTAAATATTTTCGGATATACCAAACCAAACCTGCCCAGTTTTGAATCTGTTACGTAGTCGGGAAGAAAAATTGCCATCTGAATTTCGCATTACCACGGCTTCGATCTTGAAGATATTGAAAGGAAATCCACGACTTTTCAATATATTTTCTTTTACCAGCCTAAAATTCACATGGTTCTACCCTATGACATGAGTTAGCATTAATATTTTTAGGTAACCAGAGAAAATCTCGAAATATTTTGATTCTCTTAAATATTCCTGCATAAGCACCATGAGTGAGCTGTCGTAGGAACAATGGATGGACCAAATTTGTAGCAAAGAGAAACCCGTAATAATTATTATTATTATTATTATTACGGCTTTATTTCAGATTTCAGTTAACTGATAGTTTTACAGGAAATCTATATGGTTTTGGTACATAGTATAACACACACACATATTGTCGG
>JAHZMV010006488.1:0-10455 GCA_027743765.1 Coecobrya sp. COE2
CTAGAACCAATTTTCTTCTAACACTGAATCATTTACTAGAAAAAAGTTTGGAAACTCACTTTGTTGGATGAAAATCCGTAAATGCGCTGTAGCATTACTGTAATTCAACTTAGAATCCCCAAGTGATTTTTTATGACAAGCAGATAAGTTAGGCTTTCAAACGGTAGCGATTTGGGTGTATAAAATTGAATTCCACAAAAAATCTGGACGCCTAAACTTTGGCTGATTTTTATAGGATGAAAAGCCCTTAGTATTTAATGAAGCTTTTATAGATTTCATGTTATAATTATAAAAAGGGTTTATTAGAAGAATTTCAAAAATTTTATTTAACAGAATAATTAATGTTTCTAAATATCAGTATATTGTTTACCGAATAAAATCAACTGAGATTACTCTACTTTTGGTAACGGTTATACGCCTACATTTACTTTTATTTTGCTGTCTGCAACAACAAAATAAAAGCTTTGTTAATTTGGATTCCCTTTGTCGTATTGATAGCTCGTAGTAAAACACCAGAAAACCAATAAACCAGCTTGATATCAAAATAACAAAAATAAATTCAAAATGTTGTAATTTCAATGGTTTGGTTTCTACGTCGCTAGATCTCTTTAATCTATCCAATTTCCGATACAATTCTGTTTTAGTTTGTGTGCTTGTCCACTGAATGCCGTCAATGCGATACGCATCCAATAACCGATTGATCCAAAATGACATAAAACCTGCTTCAAAAAATGCTCTACCAATATATTGAAATGCGCCAGTAAAGACTGAATTCTTTGGGAGAGCAAAAGTATACCAGGTATTCCAGATTGGCTCAAGCGAAGCAAATAAAGTATTTTGAAGTTGTGGGATAGTCAAATTTTTAGAGGCAACACTTTGTAATGTAAATTCCCATCCTATGCAGGCAGAATTCATTTCCGCAAATGCTTGGAGTACACATGCTGTTGAATTTACCATAGGCTTCGCTCTTTTATGAAGGTTCCTGATGACTAAATTGTTACTGTTCTCAAAATATTGCCATGCACTGATTCCAGAAAGATCAAAATTAATTTCGTATGTAGATTCTTGACTTAATTGCTTAAATGTTGTAGGCTTTTTCTCAGCGTTTGGAATGGACAACATGGATGAGAAATTGCTCTTGAAACTGTTACCAATCACGAAAATATACAGCATCAGCAAAAGCATAAGTAGACGAGCGCCACGTGGTGGATTTTGTTCCGATTGTTCCAAGACGCCAGAATAGACAGAAAGCACGGCTTTAAAGAATAACCTATCTGCAGACATCTTTGGAGATTTCATTTCAGAAAGTTGTAAGGATTTGTAAATCAGAAAAGTGAGGCATACAAACGATAAAACTACCAGAACCCAAATTCTTAAAGTGAAAGCTTGAAGGATGGCAAACTTTCCTAAATGGGTTTCAGGCAGTTTGGTAATGAATACCAAATTTGCCCTTCCAAATGGTCCAACAAAATCTGCCAAGTCAGTCCGTTCCAATGTTTGAGTTGATACGGAGGCTATATCTGCCTTCTCATAAAGCAGGTCTCCAAATACTAGAAAAAAATTAAATAAAACGTTTTTAAGTGTAAAAAGTAATTTAATTTAATAATTTGAAAATATTGTGATTTGAAACTAAATTACCTCCATCCCAGGTTCCATTTGGGTGCAACCTCCCAGTCGGCTTCCAATCTTGTACTGGATTCAATTCATACGTATAATTGTAATATTTTGTGCCTGCGTGAAATATCCTATAATTTTGACCCATTAACTCTTTTTCTCCTTTTTCATTATAAACCCAATCCAAGTATGGTGGAAATTGAGTGCCTGATATTCTGAAATGTTGGCCATTAAGTGAGTCAGTTTTTCTTGTTACCCAGCCAACAGATTTAAGGTCGTAAACCATTCTGAAAATTGATCTTCCACTTTCCGTTCTTTCGTGGTATTGACGCTGATACATAAAATTTGAATCTGTCGGAACTCCCAGAATATTTTGAAATCGGTCTATTTGCCTACTCCCAAGAAATGGAGAAATGTGTTTGTCCAAACCCATCAGAATAAATCTATCGTTTCCCCCATGGCCAATTGATAAAATATCGGATAAATAAATATCAGCTCGCTTCTTTGTTCTTTTCTGCTCAACCAAGCAGATAAAAATCCATTGAAATTTAATATCCCTGGTGGCTCTTGGCGACGGTTTCAAACGCGGCTTAGTAAATTTCCACCACGGATCGTAATTGAATACCAAGGCTCCGGTTTTCTGCAGCAATTGTAAGAAATCCAGAATTTCAAGTTCGAGATCACTTTCCGAAATGTCGTCTAGTAGAAGAACTACTGGGTTGTCACCGATCATTTGTTTGAATACTTCTTTTGTTTTAAGACTTCCATAATTCTTAGGAAATGTTGCTAAAAGTAAAAGGGTGGCTAAAAGCAAATGGTGAAAGTGAAACAAATACTTTAAACTGGAGACCTTCAAATGCATATTTTCTGAAATGAATACTGCTGCTTTTTTTCTATTGCTGCAAATGCCAAATAACGACTAGATTGCGAAATAAATTTACGCAACTGAATTGTAAGTAATTCGTGGGCAATTTAAATGCAATTAAGGCGCAGAAACGGGTTCCATTGTTGAGAAGCTTTTGCAATCTGTTTGCTAACTTCATTCGTCTTTGTATTCATTAGTCATTTCCAATGTTGTTTACAAATGTTCACTTTTGTTGATTCCTTGCATAAATTTCTATGTACAATTTTCATTGTGTTCTTCATTGAATCCAGGCTAATTGGATTTTAAAATATGCTTTCCCTCCTCGTTTGCTAATTTAGATGCATATATTGAATGAAAGTGATTGTCATGACCAAATTCTGCACTGAAATTTGGATTAATTCTCCATAAGGATGAAATTCGACTTTGCGCGTAAATGATTTGCCCTTAAACATTTGCGCCCAACAATTGTAAATATGAATACATGTATTTATTTCTGATTGCTTTACATTCCTTTACAAATTTCGACTAATTATATGATAAATTGACAGTATAATGTTATTTCATTCACTGAACAAAATCAATTGGAACGACCCTGCTTTCTGTAAAGGTTATTCGCCGATATCGTTTTGATTCTTTTTCACTAAAACCCGGAACATATCTTCGGAGAAATGCCCTTCCTCTAATGGTCCAAACTTCAAACCAGAATCTAACAAAACTTAAAAATAAACCTGTCAACAAAATTGTGAACACAAACTCAAAATTTTCCAGTTTCAGTGGTTTAGTCTCTGATTTGCTAATTCGTCGAAGTCTTTCCAGGTTTTTATACAACTTGTTTCTCATATGCTTACTAGCCCAATGAATGCCATCCTTCCTGTAGGAATCCAGTAGCCTATTTCGCCAAAATCTTGTAAGCCCAGCATTATAAAATGATGCTCCAATGTATTGAAAAGCATCAGTGTAAATGGAATTCAAGGGCAATGCAAACGTATACCAGGTTGTCCAAACAGATTCCGTCGACATAGTTAACGAATTTTGTAGCTGGGGAATTGTCAGATTTTGGGCTGCGGCAACCTGCAGCGTAAATTCCCATCCTATACAGGCGCTATCTTTTTCCAGAAAAGTTTTAATGACACATTGTGTAGCATTTTCTACAGGCTTTGCTTTTGCATGAAGACTTTTAAGTACCGTGTTATTGCTGTCTTCAAAATATAACCAAGCACTGATTCCAGACATGTCAAAATATATTTTATAATTTGTCTCTTGGTTAAGCTCAGTAAATGTTTTCGGCTTTTGTTCTATATTCGGAATGGAAATTAAAGCTGAGAAATTACTCTTAAATCGAGTCCCAATTATTAAGATAAACGACATCAACATCATCATTAAAATTCGAGTTCCTTTTTGCGGCTTCTGTTCCGATTGCTCTAAGGCCACTCTCCATACCAGAAGTATAGATTTAGCTAGAATGATTTCGGTTGACTTGGAAACATCTCCCCATTTTTTAGAAAGCTGCATAGATTTATACAAAAGTCCGACGAAGCATGCAAAGCAACCTAGAATACAGATCCAAATATCCAAAGTGAAGGAATTAATTGTAGCATATTTTCCCAAATGTTTTTCTGGTGACGAGGTAAAAAATATTAATCGCGTTCTTCCAAATGGTCCAACAAAGTCAGCAAGCCCATTCCTTTCCAATGTTTGCGTTGAAACAGAAGCAATGTCGGCTCTTTGGGTAAGCAAATCTCCGTACACTAAAATCAAGGATAGACTCATTTTATAAATTTGCATGAAAGCTTCATTTCAAAAGCTTAAATTTTAACTTTTACCTCCATCCCACGAACCATTGGGGTACAATCTTCCAGTAGGTTTCCATTCTTGAACTGGATTAAATTCATAAGTGTAGTTGAAATATTTTATTGCTTCGTGAAATATCCGATAATTTTGTCCCATCAACTCCCTTCCTCCATTATCATCATAAACCCAATCTAAATACGGTGGAAATTTGGTTCCGGAAATGCGAAAATGCTGACCATCAAGACTGTCTGTTTTTGAGTTGGCCCAATGAACAGATTCCAAATCACTTACAACAGTAATGACTGAGTTGCCTACTTCATTATGTCTAGAATTTCGTCTGCGGAAAATGTACTTTTTATCTACTGGGATTATGAGAACATTGTAAAATTTTTCTATTTGCACACTTTTCCGAACTATTCTAACATGTTTGTCTAAACCCACTATAATAAATCTGTCCAGTCTTGCATGTCCAAAGGAAAAAACATCGGAGAGATAAATATCTGCTCGTTTCTTGGTTCTTTGTTCTTCAATCAGACAAACAATTATCCAGTGGAAGCTAATGTGTTTGATAGAAACTAAATTTGGCTTGACTTGCAGCTTCAAAAATTTCCACCATGTGTCGTATTTAAAAATAACGCTGCCTTCGTTTCCAACCGTTTCTAGCGACCTTCGAACTTCTGGTTCAAGTTGCTGTTCCGTAACGTCGTCGAGAAGAAGAATGAACGGTTTTTTGTCTACCAATCTCTTAAACATTTTGTCTCTCGCCAGATTTTCCAGACACGATACGCAGGTTATCAGCAATAAATAGTTTATAAAAACTAACGACCAGAAACATTTACAAATTTCTAAAATCCCTGTCATGATTTATTACTGTCACTGAACTGTACCAAAATTTCAACTGTTGGGAAACGGCGTAGCTTTCATTTTCATCCCTAGTTTTTAAAAATAATTCGAACGTATTCAACTTGTCCCATTGAATATGCTTTCGTATCAAAGAAGCATGCAGTTGCCACACCCATCCGAACATAATTACACCCACACAGCGTTTTTTATTGCGCATTATTGTGGCATACAAGCAATCTAATGTTCCGTTGTGTTGATTTTGCTAATGAATGGCAACTTCAGTTGTTGACTTACATTACTTTTGGTTTTACTAACAGGTTGTTTTTCAAGCAGTTGATATTGTGTTGTATCAAGTGTAATCCAGACTGAACTTGAACCTCACAAAATGTGTTTTCCTTAATGGTGACCACTTAAAAACAAGTGGAAAGTTCTTTAAGAAATTCTTAAATGCATTGGTCTTAAACTTTGTACATGCAGGTTTTTGTGTGGATGAATCTAATCAATTATTATGCAAACATTTTAATACACTAGGTAATGATTACAACAATTTGCAACTTTCTATGAATAAAAAACATGTTTAATGTTTATATATTTCAGAATAAATTAGGAAAATGTGGGTATTATTTGTACGGTGCATATCATTTTTTTAGAAATATTAAACAATAATTTATAAATACACCTGTTTTTAACATATGTACATAATTATCAGAAATGTGATTTGATGATGAAAGCATAAATTAAGTATTGAATAATAATTAAAACAGGAAAAGCTACCGGTTTATCAAAATCTTCAATCAAAATGGCTAAAACTATTAACAAAGCTCCTTTTAATCACTTCAAAAAATTATCGGCATTAAATTTATCGTAACAGAACATTACTCAGGTAATTTATTTTGAATTATTGTTTTTGACCTAATTTTAATGAACGTTAATTAATGATAGCACTTTTGCTCATGGCAAACTGGCTTCCGCAATTAATAGGCAGCTCTTGCTGTGCGGTCCATTTTAGCTTCCAATAGTATGCTCTTTTCCTATACTTATTGAATGTAAAAAACTGATTCCGTTTCGACTCAATAAACAATTGGCTGTAAACCCTGGCGTCGACACTTATCCTAAACAAAAATACGGCAACTCCTAATCCGCCCACAAAAGCCCCAAAAGCAGAAGCAATAATATACTTTGGAAAAATGTCAAAACAATTAATACTAAACCAAAACATTCCAGTAAGAAAAATTAGGCTCCATGAAACAAGAAGGAAAATAAATTCTGACAAAGGTTGTTGTCCCACTACCATATACGTTAGGCATTTTAAATAATATCCCAATAACGCTTCCTCGTCTGCAGATACTCTTAAATTAAATAATGTCCAAGTGTAATCCCGCATTTGACTTGCGAGAAGTGTGACATAAACAAGAACAACAAACAAATACTTAAAAAATGCATAAAATGTAAAGCAGGTAAGCATAACGGAGGTGCCAAACGTCAAAATTATTTGTTTTGCGGTTAGTTGAGTAGGCGCTGGCAATACAAATTCCCGAAGGAGAAGATAAAACGGATCAAGATTAAGAAATGAAGCAATAATTGGTAGTGGAATGGCACCACATATCAGCACACCCATAAGATAATTCATTAAGTATCCAGCCATATCATGCTGAGGCCTTATCAAATCGATTCCTATTGTGCAAAAGTATAATCATATAATTCCGCCGACACAAATTTGCAAGAAAAACCATTTGTCTTCAAAATATCATTTACTTACCTAAGTTTAATCCATTCCAAATTACGACGTTCATGCGAAGCACATGATTTGGAGAATCAACAGTTATTTTCAGCGCAATAATAAAAAATATAAAGTCAATGCTGCAGATAAGTAATACTCCAATTTCAATGATTGATAGCTGAGTTTCGTAGGGCTGAAAGAATTTCTTTAAAAGCAGTCCGACACAACTTAGAGTTGTCATTGGTATCCCAACTGCTCCCAGTGCTGTCCACATAATTGAAAATATGTTTCTTTTATTTGGGAAACCAACGTTTAATTCTGGCCTACCGTTGTCAGCTACAGAGAGACTGACTAATATATTCGGGAATAAGCCGAAGCTGTACCTATAGATTTGAAGGGCTTGGCTTAGAAGCGGTGTCATTACACATTCGCCTGCCATGTTTTTGTTCGTAGGTTCCAAACGGTTTTTCAAAATACAAAAAATATGTCGACTATTTTCGTTTTAATTTGTAGGTACGGTACGTAATCCTGATCCAAAATCTTCTTCACTCTGAAATGTTCCATCGAACTTTCTCTTTAGTTTGTTAATGAACGAATTTTTAAAATAAAACGGCGCATGGGAATACGAAAATGTGAAAATTAGGTATATGCTTAATATGCCTGATTTAAATTGAATTTAAATTCATTAATTTAAATTGTATATACATATATACCAGGATATTATTATGGAAAAACCAGGAAATGTTTTTGTTGATTGTATTATACAATCTACTGAACTATAACTGAAAGAGTAATCTTTATCTAAAACAAGATTCGCCATATCAATTTTTGTGCTCGGAATGGAATTCGAAGAAAATAATTGGAAAAATAGGTTTAGCAAGCCAAGAAAAATTACGATATTATCATATATTTTAAAATTTCTACTAGTAATTCCCTAATTTCCGTGATAAATTTTCTACGTACCATCCACGGGAATTAAGGCTAATATTCCATAAATAAATTGGGCATTTTTAAATCAAATAAGATGTCTATGTGGATATGCTTGTATTGAATTCTAGAAACGCGAAATTAATTTAAATTATCATATTTACAGTATTTTCCATTTGTACTTGAATTTACTGAGGGAAATTAAGAAACCTTATTGCATTGCTGAATCATCGAAAGATTAGCTTGGATATATGTATATTAGATGTTTATAATAGTTAATATGGTTAAAACATTCTAAATTAGCTTACGAAACATCTGTAATTGCATATCTGAAGCTTATTATTTAGAAATGAATTGCGTGGCTTAATTTTTACAATGTTTTACCTCAGGAATAGCTATAAGCTAACATATATAACTGTGGTTAATTTTAATGATCAATCGGAATGACCTCGCAATCAGAAGATTGCAATTGCCACACACAGGATTATTGGATTCATTACCAGAATACATCATTATGGATTGTGCATTTTCGTTACATATAACGTGCACCAACAATTTAACATTCCATTGTGGACGTTTTTGTACTAAATTGGTTTTCAGTTTGTTGACATGCATTACTTTTGCTTTTATGCAAAGGTTGTTTTTGAGATATTGACATTGTGGTATTACTCCATGTAATCTAGATTGAACCTGAATCATACTCAAACGTTTTCAATGGAAATAACTTGTATACTTATGCTGAGTGCTTGAAAAAATCACTAAGACAATGTTGATAATTTTTCACTCATTTGGGTTTGAATAATTAAATATGTGTGTTCCCATTTTAATGGATTATGAAACAAGCACTTTTTGAATGGTTGAATCCTGTTAAGATTATCAAGGTGATGAATACAATTACAAGCGGTTTTCTCAGTTGACCTTGAGTAACCATTCAAATGTTTGTGATTTTCCGTAAGATGTACAATGGTAAAATTTCACTGAAATATGATAACAAATCACGTTTTCTGTTGTCTTTGATTTATTTTAATTTTGAGATAAATGTATTGCATTTGTGAGTATTATAAAAATTACGTGGTGCGCATCATTTTCACAGATATGTTTAATATGATAATATTAATAAATTGTATAAATTTAAGTAAATAATTACAACCATTTTTAACGAATAAAATCAATCGGTACTACTCTACGTTCCCTTACAGTTATCTGCTTACAGTTATCTTGATATAGATTTACACAACATGGAATATATTTCCTTAAATCAGATCGTATTTTTCGATCATGCCTAATTTCTCTACAGAATGCAAGACTACTTGCAAACAATCCAAAAATCAATATAATAAATACAAATTCGAAATGCTCCAATTTCAAAGCCTTCGTCTCCGTCCTACTACTTCTCTTTAACCTTTCCAATTTCTTGTAAACTTCGGATTTCATTTTCTTAGCAGCCCATTCTAAACTGCTCTTCCTGTACTCATCCAATAACCTATCTCTCCAGTATTCTATTAAACCCGCTTCCGAAAAGATTCTCCCAATGTATTGAAAGGAGCTAGTAAAAATTGAATTTTTCGGTAAAGCAAATGTATACCAAGTGGTCCATATCGGTTCCACGGATGTTGTCATCGCATTTTGTAATTGCGGTATGGTCAAATTACTAGCGTCGGCAACCTTTAGCGTAAATTCCCAACCGATACAAACCGTATGTTTTTCCATAAAACTTCTGACCACACAATCTGTTGTGTTTTCCATCGTATTTGCTCTTGTTCGTAGCTTATGAATTATTGGGTTAGTGCTCTCCTCAAAATATGTCCAAGCACTGCTTCCACTTAGGTCAAAATTTATTTTGTATTTGGTTTGCTGACTCAGCTGCTTAAAGGTTTTTGGTTTGTCTTCAACATTTGGAATGGAAATTATGGCGGCGAAATTGCTTTTAAATCCGGTTCCCACAATTAAAATAAACCCCATTAACATAACCATAAGTAATCGTGTTCCTCTTGGCGGTTTTTGCTCGGATTGTTCAAAACAAACGGTCCAAACTAACTGCATTGATTTTGCGAATAGTCGACCACTCGATTTTATTCGTTTGCCGGCTTTCTTCGCCGTAATGTGCTGCGACACGAAAAGTAGACAAACGTAAGAAGTGAAAGCTGCCAAAATAAACATCCAAATATTTAAAGTGTATGAGTGTAGAATGGCGGATTTTCCCAAGTGGCTTTCTGGAAAAGATGTTACAAACATTAGACGTGTTCGGCCAAATGGGCCAACAAAATCGGCAAGCTCGTTACGTTCCCAGGTTTGCGTGGCGACAGAAGCAATATCGGCTTTTCCGTCAAGTAAATCTCCGAATACTAGAAATCAAGACAATTTTATGACAAATAATATTGTATTTAATAATGGATAGAAATAAGTTCAAAATATTTACCTCCATTCCAAGTTCCATTTTTCAATCGATAGCCTGTAGATTTCCATTCATCTAACGGATTAAATTCAATGCTATAATTGTAATGTTTTCTTGCTCCCCGAAAAATCCTATAATTCTGCCCCATCAATTTCTGCTTCCCATTGGAATCATAAACCCAGTCCAAATATGGTGGGAATTTTGTTCCAGAAATTACAAAATGCTGACCGTCAAGTATTTCAGTTTTTGTCGTAATCCACTTAACAGATTCCAGATTGTGAACCTGATTAAATATTGATC
>JAHZMV010006489.1:0-20929 GCA_027743765.1 Coecobrya sp. COE2
AAGAAAGTAGAATCATCGCAATTCTCCTTCATTTGTACGGTCGTCTGCGAAACATAAAAACACTACTACACTTTTATAAAAAGATTTAGTTTGGACTTAACCTAGGGAAAGGTCAAATCCTCCTGATGGATGGAATGACAAGTATCCAATACGGTTTTTTCTTAGACCTTGCTCATGTTTCTCGTAACAGTCGTAACAGGCAAATACTTATGGCAGCAGATGTTTTCATAACAATAATATGTTATGTGGATGGAATTCGCAGCATTTTAAGTGTGTGATGGACTGTTATAGTTATCCAATATTTTCAGAATGTTTTTGCGATTTTATCGCAGAAAAGCGTTTCTTGGTAGCAGACCAGCGGCAGTAGTAAAGTAATTTGACAAATAAAGTCGATAAAAGTATATCACCCTTTTTATCACAATATGGTAGCTGTCATTTTTTTGCTGTGATTTCGTGGTTTATTTCGAAAAGATTGAAAATCACATCTTCTGCTTCACTTGCTTCCTCAGACCGAATTTGATGCGGATGAAATGCTACTGGCTTTTCTGGTAAGGGTGGGAAATACCTACGCTGCTGATGCGAGGGCACTTCTGACGTCAACTATCCCGTTGAGGAAAAAGGGAAGAAAAAATAACAGTAAAGCAATGACAAGTGTACGTCGCATAGGAGAGAAAAGTATCTGAGAAATGTTAAGAGATGGTTAAAATCATTATTCTCCTTTCTGGTATATCGCTCACCAGTATTTTTTCAGATTTTTTACTCATTCATAACTCTGACAGAAGAAAAAGGAAAAGTACCTTGTGCCTTGTTTCATTATTACTCCTGCAAACATCCACTCTTGTCGTGACAGGCAAGCCAGGAGAGTTGTTTCCCGTTTATTACATTATCGCTGTCCTACATTTATTGCCAAGATGAAAAATAAGTTTGGTTTTCGCCACATTTCTCATGGTGATGTAAGGCGCATTAGGCTATTATGTGTCAAGGAAGTGTAGTGTGTGGTAGTAATCCAGAGTCGGTCTCTGCTTTCCTGATTTTTTTGCACACATTTTGCCAATTAAATCTGTAAGGTCATCGTTTAACACTGAAGTGGAATTGGAAACGAGAAGACGTGCTATTTCTCCATTGAATGATAAATACCTACTTACTTTTAATAATATTTAATATCCCTACCAAACCCTCCTCACTAATGAATACTGGCATTCGTTTACTCTAAACGATTTACCAAATGTACATTAGCCCATCTTTTTTTTAGAGAAGCCACGCCTGCCACCCATTTCTTAACGTCGTTAATTTCTATTTTTGCTACTTGTGTTGTTGCTTCCTGCTAGTTTTAGTACCGAGTTCTTTCGTTGCTTGTGCAATGATGCGGCAAGTTGATGCATGCACAAGCATGTACAAAGTATGTTTAAAAGCGTCGTTTAAAAAGCATGTTGAAAAAATATGTACGCAATGAAATGAAATTGTAAAAAAAAAAAAATGGGAAAATTGGAATAAGTGATAAAATTAAAATACGTCAGAGGATGTAATGTCACTGTGTCAGGATTTCTGCTGATGTTTATTTTTACGCAATAAATTACCGTCTTTTTTATATTAAAAGCAATGTTTCCCATATTTTTCGTCGTAACAGTAAAGATGAAAAGACACAGTTGTCATTGCTGCTTTCTTCCATTCCATATCATAAATTTTTTGGCGTATTTAGTGATTTTGTTGAGATTCGAGTGTTTACACTGTGTTGTGCGATAAGTCGTCCATCCATAATTCGCTTCTAGATAATATGTACCCAGACTGTCATTTTACTCTCTACGAAGACCTTCAGTTTTGCTTCCTCTTTGTTTGAATGCGTTGTTCTAAGAAAAGGAAGATCCATTTTTGATCCACTTTCCTGAGAAAAGCATGCAGTGTAATGTAGCGCATGGCCTGAGCATGCCTTATATAGACATATAAAGCGAAAACTAAACCTATGAATATCGTTCATGTAACATGTCGTGAGTGTTTGGTTTGATCAAGATGGACATTCCATGTCTCTCCCGTACATAAATGCATACCGTCGAAGGTTACTTCTATGATAAAAAAGAAGTTGGGCTGACACTGGCAATCAGAAGTTGTCAAATTTCATTTCTCAGTCAAGCGTATACTACTTGTACATGTTAAAAGAATTGAGTCAGAAAAGCAAATTGGACAGATTGTGTGAGCGAATGTCATTATTACGTACAGCACGGCAAAGCAAGGAAATGCTATAAGAATGAATTGAAACTGCAAAGGAGGAAGTTTACAAGAAAGAAAAGAAAGGCATGGGCATGTGAATGTTTACTCATTCCGCTGCCGACTCAAAAGGCACGATGCTGCTGATGATGATCGTGATGAAATATCAATGAAGTGAGAATCTTGACTTGAAGTAACGTGTACAGTGTACATAGTGCACATAGGATGCTACATAATAATATGTTTAAACATAAAACATTGCAACGTTCACACAGACGCAAAAGCTTGATTCATGTCATGTTTCTAATTTGGACATTTAGCGCAACTACAAACTACTGGTCCGTTCATCAGTTCTATTTCGCGGACACGTAGATAGAGCAAGTGAATGTGATATCTATTCTTTTTTGTTTTGTGGTCACTTTTTTCCATGGTTGTGTTTCAACTACTGTTGCTACTGTCGGTCACTTTTTGTCACACAAACACGGATTTTTGCTGTGCAGACATGACTCATTTTACTTTACAGTTGCTTCAATGACTAACAAACTAAATATTTATAGGATGTTTGCTCATATGCATTTGAGAATACTTATATATTCTTAGACTAAATGATAAGGTTGTGTATTTTGCTTCTTGTTTTCTTGAGCATATTTACTTTATGCAAAGTTGCCTAAACAAAAATTGAACTGTTAATTAAACTGTAGGAACTGACTGCATATCCAACGAAGAATTTCATTATCGTTTAAAGAAAAACGAAACGCAAGATTTATTGAACGGTTTTCTCTTGTTTGGCAACACTACTTATTTGCTGATAGAGGATGTTGATAAGACCGTTCTATTAGTCACTAATTATAATGTACGCATTATCTACTAATGAATTTAATTAATACTTTGCACTGATATGGCAAAATGGCTGTAGACCGATTAGTAGCTTAGAAAAGTAGTGCTATGATTTATCTTAATGTATGGTGACAAGCAACCCCTTTGTTAATAAAAAAGTCAATCAATGTTAAGTAATGGATAGTAAGTACAAAACAGACAAGCGTGTGGAATAAAAATACTCTTTTTATGATTAAGCGTGAACGATGTGATATGATAAGCTGTAACGGCAGCCGGAGTGCTTGCAAAACAATTTTTTGTGCAAATGTATTTGGCTGTAGTATAAATTATCAACATTCTTCATAATGTCGCTAGTGCGGTGTGGGGACTTGTGACTAATACTCTGAATGATAAAAGTTCTAAATTTAATAAATTCACGCTTACCGAATTATGCATTTCACTCTTTCAAATTAGCTTGACGCCTACATCATTTCTTATATATCCTTTTATCATGAATATGTAGGCAACACTATAAATAGTACTTATTCAAAGGACAAGGGTAGCAGTTTAACATTGCCGCAGTGTCTATCACTCGCTTACTTAAATACCACCCCAGGTTACCTAAAGAATACGTAAGCATTTTTATCAGCCAACTTTTGAAACAGCTTCAGAAAAGTGTACTTTTACAGCTAGGTGCACACACAGGCTGCATATTCTCATAATACAAATCACCAAGGTTTTGTGTGATTATAACTTGTAATTCATTTGATACACTTACCATTTCGATGCAAGCATAACACTGTGAGCATTGCACCCTACTGCTTCGCAAGTTCAAACATATGCACATTAAATAGAAAGAAAAAAGGTACGCATCTCTCCCCTTTTAAATACAATAATGCTTAAAATGATCCATTTAATGTTTAAGATGTCGATCTAACAATAAATAAAGCGTTCTGCACAGCAACTGGCAATAATCCCTACGCCTTATTTGCTCGTCTGTGTACCTTTTTTTACTATTTCGTGTTTATTGTTCCTTTTCTCCTTCTTCGTCTTTTTCATGAATGCTTCTTATACCATTACACACAGGTGTAATAATAGAACGATCGTAACGTAAATGTGAGGAGATGAGGTAGGAAGGTAAGGAGGTATGCTGTTATCTCTCCTATCTTTCTATATCTTTCGAAAAAATTCGATTATCTAGAGCCAACGAACGAAAACAGCTGCAGCAGTGGGGAAGAAAAAGTTAAAGATAGGTGGATACTACTCTCTGGGAGATACTTACAACAACGTTAATATTTTCTGCTGCTATCAAAAGTATTCAGTGAGTACCACCACCACCACCGCCGCCGCTGCTCGATGTGGTGGTGGTTAAAATGTTTGATGATATGAAATGAAGGCAATGTTAAGCTAAACTTTTATAATACTTTTGTGCCTATTAAGATGCTATTGTGGGTATTACCAAGAGTACTTCAAGAGGCAACTCGCACTACCTTAAAGTAGAAAACAGACCGTATTGTGATAATAATGCAGTCTCTAAGTGAGTAAAAAGGAAATGCTCTTTAGACGAAGTTAGAAGCACTCTTCTCTGCTGATCTTACTGACAATGAATATGTTCGTAATCCATCTTTTCGTCCCCAAGAGTTCATTTTCTAGCGAAAGAACAAGTACCATCATCATCGGCAGCATCATGAGTGAGTAATCAAACAAGCCGTTTGTCTCTATGTTCACTTTACTGCTGCTACTTCAATGGAGAGTATCCCTATTTTGAGTTAGTCTCTATGACTCGACTGGCTTTTATACCTGATTAGAAAGGGTTGATTTCACATTTATCGACGAAACTAAAAAGTCCATGGTAGGCACGACGCTATCTTTTGTACTATCAATATATATTTTTATGTATGCATATTTCTACAGCAAGTGCATGATTTTTTAGTGCAATATTTTGTATACCTTTGAATATTCCTAGTATTGTTATTGCACGCTCAGCGTCATCATGAATCATGCCACTATCACGTTAGTTTAGGCTCATGGCTCCTGTACCGAATTATTATTTGATATCATCTCGCTTTAAACAAAATAAAATGGGATATTACATAGCGGTTGTACTTACACTCTAGCATGCATGTTTCGAAAGTTAGCATGAAGGCAGTAATAATGAACGGCTAAAGAGTGCAAAAAGATTAATAATTGGATTAATAATGGTTGGTTAGATTACATGCATAAATTCAGCATATTGTACAAAGCATTAAGCAGCAAAAGTAGCATTTTAAATTCGAGCTCCCAATTCTCCTCATCTTGTCTCATTACATCTTGCGCGTCTTGTGTCTATCGTTTCGTGTGCGCTACATATTAAATGCATATTCTGTGCTTACTTAAAAATAATGTTCTTCGTGAAAAGATACCGGAGAGCCGAGATGCCAGAAAGTGCCATTACTATTATTATTTTTTTGTGTGTACATGCTTATTATTCTGCGAACATGAACAAGTATCACACAAGTCTAGCTGACTGACTGAGTGAGTATTAGTTCTTGTTGCAAATTATTATTAGAAAGTGAAACACAATAGCAGTTAAATAAATAAATAGGATGTGGCTGGCTCAGATGGATGATATGATGCGAGATGCGACGCAAGCGAACAGACAAAGTAATTCGAACAAATCACACAAAAAAATATAAAGGAAAACCTTATCATTATACTATATTATTATTTGTCTACGTGTCTGTCTGGTCTGCATGTATGCATGTACATTAAATGATGATGAAGAACGCTCACACTTGCGAAAAATCCCATTTTATGTGCATCTTTTCTTCTTTTTTGCAAAAACAAATCTTTCTTTGATGGTGAATCAAGCAGGTTGTATATAAAACGGAGTATAAATGTACAGCAGTTTGATGCATATCATCATATAATACGTAATATTATGTACTTTTTATTATTGTTGTGCATATGCACAGCTTCATAAAAATTCTTTTGTTTTAATAAGTGGTTTTCCAATCAGCATCCAACTGAATCCAAACGAATGATACATAATATATTATCTATACTCTGTAAGACCAGAAATATAATCATCCAAATGTTTTTCGGTTTTGTTGTCAGAGAAGATTCCCTTTGTGATTTGACATGCAAAATGGCAAAACGATAAAGAAAGAGAACAGCCAAGAATTGATATTGATGATGGATCTATTGTATGGTATCGTTTGATATGTATTCCACGGATATTTATAATTTTTCTCCATCTGTGAACTACAAGACTTTTGTGGTGGAAAGAAAATGGTCCAAAAGTACAAAACATTTGATTTGATTCATTTCCCAGAAGAATGGTTTCGGAAATTTGCTTGTCTTTCAGTATTGTTATTTATTACAAAAGTTGGAAAGTTGTTCAATCTTGTCGAATTTGTCCCTTTTGTTGTTGAAGAAGCAATATAAATATAAACAATACTTTACTGTCGTTAGATTTCGTCTATAAAAAATCTTTATTCGTCATCCTTTTAAACTCATAGCAACACAACAATTTATTGTCATTATCAATCAGATTACGGAAGAAGTGGAAAAACAGATTCTCTTCTTTTGATCTTTCGTTATTACTGTTATTAGTAATATATGTACCTAAATTCTCTATGATTTTAGCAGTATCTTATAATTATGTAAATATAATAATATTTTATATACACTGCTCCTTAGTGTGATATAATACCTATTGGCAAGGAAGAGGCTCGGCTTTTTAAAATGTGTGTATAAAATGATAGTAATAATCATTGCTCTTTCTGACCTGAACTCATAGGTTACACTTTAGTCTTTACAGTAAACAGACAGACAAAAGCAACAACAGATTTGCCGGCATGAAATTTATTTTTTCGAGGACAAAACCTTGAAGGATACTCGGCAAAATTATTTCGCTATCATCCATATCCTATCCTCCTCCTTTTCTGAGTATGTCCGTTTGATAGAGATAATAATAATGTCTGCCTGCTCCACTGCGGAAAGTCGTTCCTGTCAATAATTTTGTTGTTCATAGCTTGTTTCTTTAGCAAACCTCCATTTTCCTCATCACCTATTATCATTTTTATTTTGAGAAAAAGTATGCTGTATTCTTTTAAAGGATGATCAAATCTCGTGAAAATGTTATGCTTTTTGAACAAACATTTTACACGGCCTTGCTGAAAATTTAGTCAACCTTATTATTGCCTATATTATTTTGATGGTATTGCATGTCTCAGAAAAGGAAACGTTAGCATTTCATAGATTGCATGATTTCGATTGAAATGCAATCTGTAAAGTACAGATTACTTTATTGGCCAAAACGTAGAAATGGAATATTGGATACATGCATACAATATATACAATTGGAAAAGTTTCAATATAACTTTGTTATGCCATGATCATGAAAGCTGTATTCTTAAGAAGCTGAAACAATCCATGGCTGAAATACTGGATGAGATTTTATTGTTGAGACAGAACCCTTTTGTTCTAATGGCCAATGTGCCAGATGATAATACACAATGTGGTAGTGGAAAGCAATCTTCCAGCAACAGCAGTTGTCATCTAAAAACTCCAATCCACGTTGAACCACCACCACCATCATCAAACTTGTGTATCATTCTCTCTCACATTTACAATTTTCTAATAACAATACATGGACATGAAGGAAAACCTAGTAATGCTTGCTAGTAGAGAGAAACGGAGAGAATTAAAAAAAAACAGGATCAGAAGCAGAGAGCTGCTGTTGCTGCACGCATTTTCAGTTGCAGAGGCAGACAAGTTTTATGGGATCAGTAGCAGGAGAGGAGGAAAGAGAGCTAAAAAACGCACAGCCACGCACGCACAACCAGAGCCGATGGCAGAGCGAAGCAGAGAAGTTGAAAAGGTGGAAGGAGTTGCTGCGACAGACAAACACGCACATTCTCCCCGTTCAATTTACATATATACATGAGGAAAATACAGGACGAGTACACGCACTCACCAAATTATAGCAGCCATACTGCCATAGTAAAAGACACAAGGAACCCCCTATGGCTTCACGACCATCATCGCACACACATAGACCAACTTTCTGGCTTTTTTTTACGTAGACACATACACTAACATTCTTCCTTCTCCGTCAGTTTTATATGTACACAAGAGTTATATAGAAAAACGTGTAATCATCCCTCATAGCATGTACCACTGCACTGCTACTCGCTCGTTGTAGGGTATTTTTATCGATCCTCCAACTAACGAAACAGGAAGCCCTGCAATAGAAGAAAGACAAGGAAAAGTATACAAGTTACAACAAGCACATGATAATACATAATGGAATAATACCTATATGTAATAGTAGCAGTATGAACTGTGAGAGTAGGTAAAGTAGAAAGGCGAAAAGACGAAGAGAAAAAAAAATCTCTCTCTGGTTTGAGCGCATTCACTTGTGTATCTTCCCTAACAACACTACCACATTTGCCTTTACTGTGGCTCTTGTCAGCATTATAAGCCAAGAGAGATATGGGGAGTTTAGAAAATGGTATAAGGAAAAAGGGAAGGGATGATTCTCTTTTGCTGAGTCTAACAATGAAGCAAGACCATTTACACATGTGTATATTATGCAGTACATGAATTTTGTATGTGCAGCAAACGAAGTAGGAATAAGCAAGTAAAGAAAGGAGAGAGAAGTTTCATTTCATTATTAGGATGAATGCACACTCAAGAGCTCACAGAGTGTAACTGAAATAGAAGGGAGAAATACTAGATTCACAACTACATATCATGTTGATGGATTGAAAGAGAGGATCTCTCATTTTTAAAATGATCCTTTTTATATTACACTTACTTAAACGACTTGATGCTCTGAATACTTACCAGGAGTAGCGGCAATACATTATCTTACAGACATATAGGATAACACCAGCAGCACCACCGCCGAAACAGGATTTTATAATAATAATAAGCAAGTGAAAATAAGTACATCCGTGTATTTTGTGGGGATATGGGTCGGCTGTACTTTTTTATTATTGTTATGCGTTTATTATTATACACCAGCTTGAGGCATTTCTTTTGTGAGGAGGAAGATGATGATGAACTCAAACAAAACAACTGAAAAGGTGACTGCAGCAGAGAGAAGCGGTACTGCAGGGAGAAGACAAAAACGTAAAGGTAGAAAAGGTGGAGGGGAAAGATAAAAAAAGATGAAATCGGATGAATTTCAGGCAACTTTACAGACGAAATACTAGGAACTTGAAAAGATTTAAAGGGAAACTAGAGAAAAGGAGGAATAAAGCATGAGGATAGGAGTTAGAGAGAAAATGAAAACAGCTCATTTTCTGTTTCCCTGCAATATTTTCATTTCAGAGTATTTGCACCGAAATTAACTTACATACATGTGTGTGTGTGTGCTATATGGAGTTACACATGTATCGTGTGTAATTTTCCTTCCTAATAGGCCTTCCATATGTCTCTGTCTATAGGAAAAAAATGTGGAAAAAGGGCACAAACCCCGTCCAAAACAACACGTACTTACTTGAAAGAAGTTGAAAAGTTTGCCTTGTTGTTTTGGCCTACCAACGGACCATTACAAATACTTGAACGAACGTCAGCTGCATTTAAACTGCCTCTCTTGTGTCGAATTTGCTATCTTGCAACAGAAACTACTAATATTAATGTTTTCGTTGTTGTTGGTCTTGCTGCTGTTATGTTGGATAGAATGCTATCATGATTATTATTGCTGCATTTCTACTACTGCTTTTGCTCCTTCAAACTACCACCACCTCTCCCGACTGCCACTTCTATTATTACCCTCAATACAATAAGTACTTCCAGTAGTAGTGGTACTACTTCCACTGCCAGTTTTCTACTCTACGACTCTACGAAATGGGGATTTAACCCTAACTTTTTGTCTTTTAAAACAAAAAAGTTGTACCTTGCTTTGGTGTAATTGCATTATATTATACAAGTTTTGCTCCCCTAGTACAACTTTTGACTACGCCACTACAACAATCTTTCCTTTTACCAATCCATGCAATCTAATTCCAAAAAAAGGATTCTCAAGAAAAGCCTCACGCAAGGTTTAAAAGTGGATTTTGGATGAGGCTCATGTGTATCTAAACTGCATATAGAAAAAAACATGCCCTGTGGTGGTGTCGGCGGCAGTGCCATGGTGGCAGAGAGAGAGGATGATGATGATGATAGTGATGATGATGCAGTCACTGTTACCAGGAAGAAACTTAAATTAGATATATTTTGCTCATTTTCCGTCTGCTGTTATACACGACTTTTAATAGACCTGACTAGCTTGGATCCTATATCTGGTAAAAAAAAGAGACAAAGAACAAGACAGCCAACAACCTGACTGAACCACCACTACCAACTTTGTAATTTCCTGGGTTGCAGGAGAGAACATGATTGTTTGACTTTTCAGGAATATACACATAAATGTGTAGCCTTTCTTTTTAATAGCATGCGCTTGTCTTATTATTATGATTTCATGATTCAGTAAAAATTTAGCTTAGAGCAACCATCACTCACATACAGACGACAAAGAGAAAATGGAAGTGCGTAACATGAAATGTCAGGTTCAGGCCAATTTGACTGGTAATTGACAAACAAGAGCAGCAGCAGACACATGTCTTATGTTGCATGCTGCGATATTAAAGGTAACAGCGAAATACTCTTGTAAGTTCATATATGGAAATGCACAAGTTTTACTACCGGATGGGCGAAAATATATATAAAAAAAGTATGCCAGAGGTTGATCCAAATGCGTAACCCGTTATTACGTTTTTCCTTCTCTGCTCTAATGTTAGACGCTCAATACTCTGCAAAACTGATGAAAAGTGTCTTCGTCAGGTTGACGCATATGTCACTGCTGCTGCACCATAACATAATAATAATAATATATACATATTACCATCATCCTCATCACCGTGATACCATGCATACACCAAATAAATACAACACCATACCACAACTTAATGCAATGTTTGGCCCAAATGATGAAGATTCATTATTATTACACGCTTGACAGCGATAATAGAAAGTATCATTGACATACATTTTCAGGAAAAGCTGCAATCATCATCCCCGTGGTCGTAAAGTACACCTATGTATCTAGCCTCCTCTTTCTGGTTGTAGTAGTTTTACCAAGTCTTAATAATTTTCCACAGGACATTAGCTCTCGACTCCCTCCTTCCTCCTTATAAAGCAATAATATTATTTTGAATTGTAATCAAGCGTAAAAGTCTATTTTTACAGAGACACCATGAAAATGAAAACTTTTTGATTGATGGAAAGTAAGAACGTCTGTTTGTTGATGCCATTTATTTTCACGCAAAGTACGTTAGTTCGTGCATGCAAACGAATTACTTTTGTTGTAATTCTTCTCGACTCTATAATAACTTGAACTAGTCCTCGTTCTAGCAAGTTCTGCTGTATAACAACAAACTGACTAGCAGTCAGGACCGGACTTAAAAAAAGTTTGAAATAAAAAAAAGTTTGAAATAAAAAAAAGTTTTTCTGCTTTTCTGCTTCGCTTACTTATAGACAATCCTCTTATTGTACTTCATTCATTCATTAAGACTAATCAGTTGGCAAAAATGCAAAACAAGGCTCATTTGTCAAAATTATGTTGTTATTATTATCATTATGCGTGTGTTTTCTTGGCAAAGATGCATTATTCATAAGAGAGCATATAAAAATATAGTTAAGGAGGATATCAATGATGGTAACTATTGTAACTTTACTACCACCACATCACCATCACCACCTCTAGGTTTGGGCATAAGTTTATAATGTAGGTAGGTTCACATATGTACATATTTTTTTTAAATTTTCCCATGTGGAAGTCTCTACAAGATGGAGGAGGGTGAGGCCCGATGAAGGTGTTGCTTCAAAAATGGTGTGTATACGGTTTTAGAGAAAGTCTCAAGGTGAATATCACCATGTCAAATGTAGGCAAACTCTCTTACTTTTCTTATAGACATCATCATGGCACACATAGCAGCTTCATAGAGATAATGTGAGTGTCATGAATCTTATTTGCTAAATTGTGATAATATGCATATTATTATTATTTATCGTGTGAAATGTTGGCTCGGTGGTGTTGTTGTTGTTGTTGATGCTGTTACGTCGAAAAGTAAACGGTTTCGAAGTGGTGATAATTGCTTCGAAATACATAGTATTTTTATAATAGTAACACAGTATCCATTTTTCATACTGTCTGCATTGTGACAAGCAATGACAATCATTTTTGCTACGTGCGGCTTGCGGATGTGCATACCTGTTTGCGTAGCTGGTTGGAGTAGAAGTCGCGGTTGTAAATATGAAAGCATTTTAAGATATTGCCTAGTATTTCTTGCTAGAGTTATAGTTTGATCATCTAAAATGCAAGAAAAGGTTGCGAGGATATAAAAACGGACTTCTCCTCCATTTTCATGTAATGTGGGCGACTCAGTCAATGTCTTCATATTCATCATCCGTCTGTCTACAAAAATATATATAAAAAAAAACGTAGAAAGGAAACGATGACGAATGGCAAGTTCTTGCCAAGAAATAAAAATCCCAATTTTTTTTTGCGAAATACATACTACCAAATACCATCACATCGTAAAAAAAAGAAAATCTGAGGTGAGTACTAAGCAAATTGTTTGGGAGCAAGACGAAGGAAATAAAATGTGTTTGTTTTCAGGTTTACCTCACCTCCTCTCCTCCTCCACTTTGTTTTATTCTTCTATGCAGCAGTTGTGTTGCTTGTCTTCATTCCTTGTATGATGATGTGTCTCTCTTCTGCTGCTGTGACCTATTTTAAAAGTCGGTCGAACCAAGCGTTCCACCACAGTGAAGTGTAAGTGAGCATTGTGGTGGTGGTAAAAGAAGGCATCAAGTAGCAGTTTTCATATGAAATGTTGAACTACACCTACATTATATGATTTTGAACATTATACTGTTTTGATGTTATGCATATTGTTAAATTGTATACTGGTGGCTCAGAGAGAAGAATAAACTGCTCGTTGCATACAAGCAGCGCCATACAGGAAGATAAAATAATACGGCATACGCTAAAAAGTGTTCTCATCTTTCAAAACAACCAGTCAAGAACATCAGACTGCATGTCCATTTGGTAATAATATGTAATAGTAATGTACTAGAATATGCAGCCAACACACCTGGGGTGCAGTTTGTTGATGACATCATTTTTGCTGTTTCGATTTTCAATTCAGACGGGAGCACAGCATCAGCAAAAACTTTTTGAGTTGCAAGAAGACGGATTGGTTACTATTGCAATTTCAAGATGATCTTGCTTACATTTTTACATGAATGTATGAATGATAAAGACAAAACTTTGATAATCATCATCATCATCGTTACCACATTAATCGTGTTTCTTTTCCTTGTAATGTGTATACCCTAATATTTATATAAGGAAAATGTGTTACATAGATACTTGCAAATGTAAAAAATATGTACTGTTTAATATAAAAACAGTTGTGGTTGTGCTCCAAATGAAACACACTTTCTAGCGCGTATCCCATCGCAGAGAATTGAAATTCATTCGTGTGTACTTTCATTTAATGCTATTTTCTTGGCTAGTCAAGTCAGTCACATTGAAGATTAGTCTCTTCACAGGAAACTGACCAGTAATATGGATACTCTTAACTGCTTCCATTGCAGAACGTTAATCTACAAAGCCCAACTTTTTGCATAGTTGGGAAAGAAGGAAAAAGGAAGTGGAGTGTGGATAGAAGAAGTGGAGTACTTGAGTATTTACTCACGTCTACTCTGCTCTTGACTTCTCTATCTGTTCAGCTCTGACTCGCTGTAAAGAAAGCAATTCCATTTAGTTTTTATGTACTGATTCCGTCAAGAGGAGACGTATTCAATTTATTTCCTTTTCCTCCTCTCTCCGGCCTTAGCTTAAATAAACTACTGCATGCATGCATTCTTTACTTACTTCACAAGGAACCATTGCCGCGGTCATCACTAAACAAATCATTAACTATTCACAAGAGCTTTTCTCTTATATACCTTTAGGAAAAAGGAACAGAGCTTTAATAATAAATAAGTAACTCATGAATCCATCTAAAATAAGGGCTAAATATTTTTAATGCTACAGCCTACCTCTTATTCTTTTACTTCTACCTAAAATGATTTTTCCCTTTTTGCCTACCGCTACTGTTCTATGCTTACTTGTTCGAAGCGTAGTCCACTATAAATGAAGTATTTATGGCGCTTTTTGTCCATGGCTGTCCATCTACCTTAATGCTAATGCTACATAATATTTCTGTGGCATTTGCTCCTCTTTTCGTTGCGGTCGAGGTGCCGATGATGTGAATACTAGATATTGACATATAGTGCATGCTTATTCTACGCTCTAATATTTGTCGGCAAATATAAAATTAACATGTTTGTCTGTCTGTCTGCTTCCTATAACCGTCATATACATTGGCATTGTAAACCAAACAAGACTCCTCAATCTATCACTAAAGTATTACAAAAGGTTTCAGAGCAAGGTCTAGCGTGACATTGGCAAGCAACAAGGTTTACAACTTGAGCCTCTCGTTTTCAGCAATGTTTTTACGATCAGTGCTTCAGGGGGTTTATTAGCTTTGTCTGTGTGATATGTAATACCATCAGAGAGTTAGTGATACGTTCTGCATAGCGTGACAAAAGTAGTGGTGGTAGAAGACGGGTAACATCGTTTAAATAATAAATGTCATATTGTCTCGGGAAATCACACGGTGCCTAAATACCATATTGCCCTAGCCCCATTTTCGTATACGTGAAAAATGGAATAAATGAGTATTGATGTGGGCATGTCACACACATATAAACCCGGAATATACACTTACTTACCATACTTTTATTTCAAATAGCCGGATCAAATTATTTTGAAGAAGTGTGTTACTGTAGAAAAAATAACGGAATGGAATGGTCCTATTGGCTCATTTATGTAAAATATTTTTTGGTTAGTTTTATGTTCCTGTATAGTTTTGTGAGGCTTGCCTTGTTGCCTTGCTGCACAAAAAGAAAGAAAAAATAGCCAATAAAAATATTTTACATAAACGTACTCACATAATATCATTATTCCATTCCGTTGTTTTTCATTGCTACCATTGATTTGCCATCCACTCGTGAAGAATTAAAGCTGAGTCACCCACCACCACCACTACCATCATCATTAACTTATTATAAAATCCAAGTAGAGTGGGAAGGAGAGAGAGAGAAATGAAATCCATAACGTTTCTTTACAGTCAACATTTCCCCTTGAAGCAAAATTTTTCAAATCAAGAATGTATACTTATGATTACCACATACCTGGCTGCCTTAATGACAGTTTACAAATGATTACAGCAAAAGAGCTTGATAGACCAGACCAGAAATATTTTTCAGGAAGAGTTACACGAGAGCGTTTAAACCGTATTAAGCAACTTGAAAAGTCATTGTTCCAATAAAAAATCTAATTAATAAGTAAATAAACAAAGCCATCTTAGCAATGAAGCAAAAGCATGATGTGCCGATAATACACGTATTTGGGTAAATATGACGTGCAAAAGCAATAACGCTTAATAAGACTTGCTTAAGACAGGGTCTTCCTCAAATTACAATAAATATGTGTCTTCTTATTACAGCTATACTATTGCTCATTCCTTTCATTTTGTATGGTGGAAAAGTACCTTTGAAATTTTGAAGACTAACTGACTGTCATTCTCATTCTCCCTCCTTCTTTTATTTTTTGCACGGTGTGTGTGATTATGGAGATGATGATGATGATGACGACGATCATTGTTCGAGTAGAGTAATATACCTATCAAGTCAGTATTAGCGTTCATATAGCCAACCACATACATCTATACGCCTTCATAAAAAGCCATGGGCAATATTATTTTGTTCTTCTTCGTCAGTTTACACAGTGGGTACAGTACAGAATGATGATTATGTTGGTGTTATTGTGGACGCAAGTATCTTTCTCTAGGAAATACGTTGAACTGTCAGGGGGAGTTGTGAATGTGCTAATGAACTTGTTTAGAAGAAAATAGTACGGTTTTGGTCATATTGGGAAACTCAAGGTCCAGTTTTTAGTGTGGTGGACGTCTACGGCAAATAAAGATGACGACGATGACGAGAATGATGATAAAACACAAATGAAAAGGTGGCTTGCCCGTGGTGCCTGTCCAATGCTTTGTACAGCTAACCTGAACAAAAAAAGAGAAATGATATTATTGTTATTGCACGTCATTTACAATTGCACAAAAACGGCAGCAGCGACCTGCCTTTTTATTAAAACACAAGTGCGAAATATACCACAAAAACGTAATGAGATGTTAAAGCTTGTGATGATGAATTGTAAGTAGCTGAAAATTATGTTCTTTTTTGTTTGAATGGCGTGATATATAGATTGAGTATTGATTGACAATTGGTATACTCTCTCATCCAGTAAATCGGTTGTGAGTGGTACGGAAAAGAGAATGCAATTTTGTGTTCATGCATAAAAATTAGATTTTTAAGCGTTTAATCTTTTTCTCACATTTTTTCGCTTTATATGGACATGATCCATCATATTTGTATGTAGGCAGTTTTTCTCTGCCTAACGATATTAAATTTATGGCTGTAGTAATGATAATGATAATTACATTATTAAAGTACATACTTGTGTATATGTTCTCAGCTACTGCTGATTAAAAAATTTCTTTGTTCTTTGACTAATGTCACTTGCTATTATCTATCACGGTTCCCTGTGTATCATATACCCTGCTGCCAAAAATATAAGTGCATATAATAATAATAGTTGTTGCTGTTAGTCAAAAGACTTTAGCTAACGTGTGAACTGGGTTTCATTTTAAAGGAAACCAAACCACAGTTAATCTCTTGGTTAGCTGGCGCTGTGTGAGTGCACAGGTATCAGTATCAAATGTAATACTTTTTAGTCGAGGGGCTAAAAAATAAGTACGTGTGCAGTTAACCACCAATGTGGTGGTTGTAGGAAGGAAAAAGGAAGTAATATTATATTATTCCCAACAGAATTATTGCACACTCTGCATATTGTACTATTACCAAACAGGCAATACATCTGGCATACAACAATAGTTACCAGCCTGGCATGCTATTTAATAACAATACTGTATTGTTGACCTATGCAATACTATAATATGAATTACTGTTTTTCCTGGGAAATCGTACTTTAAATATTACTTTTTGCAGTAAATGTTATGTGAGTTTATGGGTAGGCCAATAGATTCAAAGGGCTGTTACTTAATTGTAGGCATGACTGATTATAATTATTGTAATTACTGATCCTTCCTGTTTATTCCAAGAACTGTGTTGTTGTTCTTGTGTGTCCTTTCTTTTGCTGCTGCAGAGCTACTCTTTTGGGTGAGAATTTTTTTGTTCTTTTATAGCGCACACGCTAAATTGTTAAACCAATCGGTTTTTGATATTATGATGATAATGACGATAACGACATTATAAAAAAAGTACTGTTTTGCTGGGATCACCACACGAAAATGTGTGTTCTAACTGTATTTTATGAATTTCATTACTGGTGCGCGCCGCTCCAAGCTATAGAGTCGCCCATTTTGCCTGTTGTTTGTTTGGTCCTACGTTTATAAAAACAAAATTGAGTCTGATAATAATAATAGCTGTTGTGTTAATAATTTGGAAAAATCAACTTGAAGGTCCTCCTCGCAACTTCGCTCATAGTCGTCATGTGTCTATTCCACACAGATTCACGCTGATTTCTTTACAATCATGCCATCAGCGATCATTGCAACCCCATATAAAAATGTTGTGCATGCCATGTTCTATGTGTGAACAATATTGGCTATGTAGAGTTGTCGATGATCTGGTACTATGTTTCGCTAATGTGGCGATGGCAATGCTCTGTACCAAGTTCGTCAGTCTAAATTACAAACATGCTCGCTCGCAGGACGCGAAGGAATGTAAACAATTATTATGATTATTTGGTGTACTTAATATGCATATAGATAATGTTTGCTCATATAGACTGCGAATTGGGAATGAGAAAAAATATTATCCTTATCATCTTGTTGCCTTAGGAGAATAGCAGCTGAAAAACTACACTACCAACCACCATCGCAAGTTAGTTGATTTGGTAAGATGAATCAAAAGAGATCTTCCTCGAGTTATAATAATATAATAGGTATGTACGTACCTATAATGAAAAGTATGGCATGTTATGCCAGACAAATATTATCATCATTTCATCTTACTACATCTTCTGGGCAGCTAATAATAATAATAATATGCACCCTTTCTGAATGCCTATAGAAAAGAAGAATGAGCAAGGTTAGACTTGCACGCAAATATATACGGACGTATGTATCTAGTATATAGTGTAGTACTACCGCATAACGCGTTTCTGATCATCATCATGATCATCATATTAGCATTCAAATAATAGAACTCTAACCAACTATTAATATTATTTAACATTTTCTGTTTGTTAATTTCCTGTTATAGTCAGCCAGCCCTTCACCTTGACTGTGCAGTTTTTTAACGTACATACGATTACTACATACGCATCTTTTGATTTTTATGCATAACTTAATGCTCTCTTCTTCTTTGAGATTTTGATGAACTGCTACTGACGCTTCTTTTTGAAGATTTTAATCGTCAATTCTTGATGATCATGCTCAACCAACATCAACGAAATCACAGAAGAATGATGTTGATGATATCATCATAATCAGCAAACGGAGCTGTTTTAACTGATTTACAAAATATAAAATAAAAATAAATTCTCATCTGGTTTTTTGGTTCGCCCATTTTTATCTCATATGGCATGCATGCAAATCCGGTCAAGTACCAGTTGGCCACTTGAAAGAGTATACTTCTTGACTGTTGTTGTGTTACATTACAATTGTTATTACGTGTACGGTGTTTGAAGTAGACAGACACATCACGTAATATAGAAGAAGAAGCTGATAGTCATCTTCATTAACCACAGTAGCAGAAGCTTCAGAAAATGTAGAATCCATTCTCGGTAAATGAATACCTATAAAAAGTCATTCACTGTGGTGGTGGTGGTGGATATGTACTGTAGTAATTGAAGTAGTGGGAGCGATGATGTGATGTTTTACTGTATAACGTCTTGACTGGCTGAGAAGCTGAGATGGATCCTTTTAAAATAGAAAAACCAAGTTTTGTGGGTATAATGGATATTGAAAACTAGTCGATCAAAAAAATATTATTATCATAGCCGTTAGTCTGAATTTTGATTTTGACTCCTTTTTCTGCAAAATTTAATGATGATGATAGACCACAGTTATAAGCACACAATGTGGTTTCCTTTCTTTGGATTTGTTAGAATAAATTATATAAATATTGAAGGCATAAAATACATGCGTACATGATATGGTGTACTTCGCACAACTTACAATTTTACGGTTTATTCACTTAATATGATGACCTAGTAGTAGAGAAATCGTCAACCGACAAGTAGCCCAGTTACTGTTTCCTTACTCCAAATATTGCAAATGGATTGCTTTTTAGTGAATGGTGATGGTTGTTCAATTAATATCGTTTCATGTTTGGTTTGTAGATTTGGAAGTATAACGACTCAACTTGCCATGTAAATACATATTATTAGTCTGTCTATCTGGAGGAATGAAACTTTGAGGCCTGTAGAAACTCATTTTGCAGATGTAATATTGTAAAAGTCATAAAATTTGGGGAAACCAGTCTTCAAAATTTTATCTTCAATCTTCTCCCTTTGTTTGATCATGCCCTTTCTTTAACACTCGTTTCTAGAACAGGGAAAGAGGACTCACACATTCAAATTTACAATTCACGGTTACTGCTGTCTTTTTTTACGAGAAACTAAAAAAATAATATTATGAATAAATAAGTACAAATATAGGATCACAAATCATGCAGGTTTTAGGTAGACATGGAAATTGCGTCGATCTTTATCGCAAGGCACACATTTGTAAGCGTACTGGTAGAAATGTAGATAACCCTAACTTTCAATGTATCAGCATCATTGTCAGGAATCTGTCAAATCAAATTTTACATGCTTTTGAGAATTCCCTGAAAAAAGTGTACATTATTCTCTAACGTAAAGTGTGCCAAGTCTGCGTAAATGACAGCAGTGTCAAGTGAATGAAATGGCATACAGGCACATTATGTACGTGAATGAAATTTAAACGTACTACATGACTTCCACTATCTCACCACGAAATAACCATGAACCGCTAATATTGGTGTCACCGTCATCAAAAGAAAATAGCCTTGCCATTTGCCACATTTCCAGAAGGAAATAAACATAAAATGAACTGACAGAGGAACTATCAAAATGTCAAGACTGATAAGCACTGATTTGTAACTATGCAAGTGCGAATGACCGTGGGTGCTAAATAGGTTTGCATGCATACTTACAATACAAAAATGTTTTCGCTTTCTTTAAAAGAAAAATCCATTCACTCACGGTTTTCTTTTTCATCCTGTAACTTAAATTCCTATATACATTTTTTCCAAGCTTATTTTAAACTTTGGCCTTTACCTTCCTTAGCAATGCTTTCAACTGCCTTGTACACCATTACCTTGTGATTATTTTGACATTTTAAATGAATAATTAAATAAGATGATGATATGATCTATGAACCATGTTATTAATTACAATGTTTGATTTTGTTTTATAGGTAAGCGATCGGAAACTGGACCACAGTTGTTTTTTTACCAATATTTGTCGTATGGCTTGCTGAAACCGTAAGAAATCGCTTTGCAATTTTGCTACTCTTACTTGACTCTTTCTTTTTCTTTAACTAACGTTGTTGTACATTTTTAACACAAAAGTTGTTATTGTTATTGTAAGTCAGGCGATTAGACCAAATCGAGAATTGTTTAGAGAAAGTTATTACCGTTTGTTGTTATTATGTTGCACGAATTGCAACATACTAATTTCCTGTTGATAGGGCCGTCCGGCCGTCCG
>JAHZMV010006490.1:0-15724 GCA_027743765.1 Coecobrya sp. COE2
CCAGTTTACTGATGATAGATGCACTGAATGAACAAATGCACTATGCAAATGCGGTAATGTCAAACAAATTTCTCCCAAATTTTATGTAAGTCCAGTGCAAACATGATGGTAGCACTGTAGATTATTGTGTCACAGTGTGCACACTTTTAGATACATAAAAGTATACCTACATAACTTCGTCCTACACACAAGTCACAAACACCTACAATTTTATTCTTATCCCGCAGAGCATCTTTTAGAGCTTAGAGCAAGTTACTTTATGTGGTGTGTGTGTGTTATTCGTATGTCTGTGAACATGACGTGTCAAACACGACTTGATATTTTAAATTGTTTTGACAGTGGATACATCGACAATTAGCTTAATACGATTACAATGTAAAATGTTCAAAACAACCTGGCTGGGTGAGAAAATTAAGGTAGTAAAAATGCTAGAAGCTATCTGACAGGAATTCGATTATGGATTCTAAGTAAATATACAAATGCATATTAAATTTTATTATATGGTTTAAAGTATAGATGGATAATGGGATAGGGACAATTACGAACCATATTTAAGACAAATTCTACTGGATACAGAATAAACAATGGTTTATAACTTTTCCGTGGCTCCTCAAGTGAGTCACACTTTAGATTGGCTTGGACTTAAAATCCACAACTATTTGGCCGATATAACGGCACAACCGTTTCGCTTTGATAATATATATAATGATGATGATATATGAGACGACAGACAAAATATAATGCGACTGCTACTGTTTTTTTCAATTATGATAATTACACTATATATTTTTCATATCTGATGCGATCTACTAACGCTACTTTTCTATTTCTTAATTAACCAATTTATTATTATTATTTACTTTATATGACCAAAGTTTTTCAGTTTGCACGTGGCTTTTGCTCCAAGGAAGATCTCCTTTTAGTACGTATCTACCACTCTTATGTAATAAATATACTCATATGGATATTATTTGGTCTACAAGTCGTTAGTAAAACGATATTAAAAGTATAACTGGTCCACGTGGTTAACTTTTTCAGCGCTTTAGTTATTATATCGTAAAAGGACAGAATCATTAATATTATTTAATTGTGTATTATAATCAATAATGAACTTCCGTTATGACAAGTTCATACCTACGTCGTTGGTGTTTTGTTACAAGTTCCAAATAATTCAAATTGCTATTTAATGTCTGATTTGAATGAAGCATGAATGTAAGCTACTGCGATCATGGCACAATGACAAAAGAATACATAATACCTAATAAAAAAATATATAGAGGAGCATGTTTAGGTGCGAGTTTGATGAGGGTGAATCAGCGATGTGACATTGGAACATAGCACAACTTGAATAAAGTTACTGAGTATTCCGTTTAATAATGCTTTATTCTACTGCTACTTGACTCCACTCAAGCATCTTCTTGAAAGAACTCTACCAAATTTTGCATGCCTATAAAATGTGAGCATATGCACATAAGCCACATATGCGTAAAGACTAAAGACACTGGCTAATCGCTAATAGAATAATATACCTATAATATGTATGTATTTATGGTAGTAATATTAATTCCATTTACTGGTTAGTGCGGTTTATTACTGCTCCTAAAGTATTATTTTTAGAGTGGAGATGTTGAAAGGATAAAATGTGTATGTGTAATGCAGTGAGTGCAGTTCGCTCCACTGTTGATAAGGTTTTTTCAGCAAAGACATTACGTTAAAGCATACAATCGTTATCATTTATCATAATCTGCATGTCTTGGCCTTGAGAGGATCCTCCGCTAAACAATAATTTCTAACTGTTTAGAGATTTCTTTTTATGAGTCTATTTGTTCTATGGCTGAAATTGGCGAGTTATGTGGAATTATCAAAAGTACAACAACAACAAAAAATGAAACAAGACAATCAGAACGTCGTTTTCACGCTGTTTGTGTGAACAGTCTGATTAGCACAATAAATTATCCTTTTTTTGATTGTCTCAAACGGAATTATAGATTAATAATGTCATATAACCACTTATGTTTATACTCTTTGTTTAACATTATGTACATAATATGTATGCAGAACTTACAATTAGTGAGGTTCTCCATCGATTAGATTCGGTGTACGTTATGTTGTATAAACTATTGTGAATAATATGTAAATTGCTACTGAACACATAATCACTTCCGTGCCAACGTGCCATTGGAGCATGTTTGCAAGTGAATAATATAACCAAAAAGGATTAAAACAAGCATTTAAACCTATTACAACAAATACAGTATACAAAATGACATTAAGTATATATTACTGACTATCGAATAATCGTTTTCTAATATAGAAAATTATTGTTGCATATCACATTTTAAAACCTCTTTTCAGCTACTCCTGAATCAAAATCTGAATGCATTAATGTTCGCCTGGAAAAGTTTGCCATATCGATAGACAGTACTTCCTTTTTTGCCTTACATTCCACCAGTTAACTCTGAAAACCATGATGATAATGTAGACCAAAAATGAATCGCTTCATGTTTCATAATTGCATACATGTTAAGTGTGGTTTTCCTCAGAGTAAGGTTTTCTTCTGTAATTAAAGTAGCATATCACAAGGTGCAGGTGTTGTTACAAATGGAATGCAAAACATTCTGCGTTCAAATTACTTCCATGTAAAAAAGTTCTAATTGTCCATTTTACGGATTGTTTCAGCGTTCCTAATGGAGTCATTAAGAAGCACTACCTACTAATTCTATAAGGTATAAATTCAGATAGCGTTCCTAATATATGTATATACTACATGTTTTATGTCTTATGAATATGCATAGTAATAATATTATTAGTATTATTAGGTGTACAAACTCCACAGACAATAGTCATGATTTCTTGAAACGTACATCGATGCATTGACATGAAAGCAGTAGTCGAATTGGGATGCTTACTTTGCCCTGTGCACTGATTGTGAGATATATGGAGACTTGCGTGACTCCAATAACTCAAACTATTGCTTCAGCGAGGAGTAGGGCATTGTGAAACAGGCCACGCCAAGACATTACTTGTCTGCACGGAATGCAAGGAATTTCTCATTCCGATTCCCTATACTAAACTCTGAGAAAACGGTGTGGAGCCGTGGAGCTCCCTCTCAGCTCAGCCAACTCTTGAATGAAGAATTATGAACGTCTTTTCCTGTATGAATACGTGAAAATAAAGCATTGAAAGTAGACTTAAATCCGCAAACATCACTGTGATTTCTACGACAAGCTGATAGTAATGATTTTCTTAATATTATACTGCTAGCAGCATGCTCGCAATAAAAGTTACAAATAAACGCTGATGGTGTTTATGAGCATGGTAGCTTAAGAAGTGGCAGCAGAACAGTGAAAGGAGATGAGAGAAGCTGCTTAATGAAAGTTTGCGTACAAGAGAAAATTCTAAGAATATATAGCAAAGTGAAGAATGGAAATTAATTTTACCTGCTGAGGAATACTAATACATATACTATCATTACAGTTATTTCTCTATTGCTACTCCTCTTTTCTTCTATACATAATACTTACTTCATCCGAGTACAAAAGTTAATATGAAAGTGTACTCCTTGTTAATGTTCTCGCCCGCCAGGTTTTCGCCAGGGAACACACTAGTGCAAATATTGTACTTTAGTACATATATTTAATACTTGCACGTGAGTTATGCACATAAAGGCAGTAGTAGTGTGGTATTGTACCTGCCTAATATGCATCATCATCATCATCATCATAACTATCATCGTCGTCGTTGTCAATGCAATTCCAATCATGAAATATGATGCAAAGTAAAGCCAGTGTTTTTGAAGGAGTTGCGGCAATTCGATGTGAAACTACTACAAACTCTCTCTTTCGCAAATGCGATCTGATCACTAGGAAGAGATATGAATTACCACTATTACTATTATGGGCACGCACGTTCTCCCCAATAGAAAAATTTATTATATAATTTGACTGATGGACGGCTCCTGCTGTACATGCAACGCAACTTTACAGCTTCCACGACTACATTGTATAAGAATCTATATATACATGCGTGCATAGGTGATGATGGTGCAAGTCACTCTATAATCTTAATGCACCCTTCCAGTCTTCCAGCGGACAGTGGTAATAGTAAATATTTCACAATTCCAGGTTGGACGCTTATACATCAAAATGCATTTATATATGAATAACCCGAAATCAGAATGTGTGTGCCGTGTCAGAAAACACAAAATTTATAGCTGTGTGTTACATACTTCATCTTGGGAAAGTACGCAAATCCCAGGATTCCACCGAGGTATAACCAACGTGATTCCATGTTTTCACCACTTTCATTCAATAATAACAATAACCGAATAGAGATAGGGGAAGAAGGGAAAGAAAGAAAGAAGGAGAGAACGAGCGAGAGAGAGAATGGCCTACTAACATTTCATTCCAGCAAATGCCAATGAAGCCAATGTATAAGTACATTGCATACACGAAAAATTATCTTTTATACAGACATATTTTCCTTTTATACTCCTTTAGGTAGTGGGGCGCAAGAGAAGAAAATTGATATGAATATGAGTCCTATGACTTGGTGCCTTTCGTGGCAAAATGCGTTATATTACAGTTGTTTCCTCTTCCATCATTCTCCACATTAATGATGATGACGATGCCACTACTACTACTACTTGTGTGCATAAGTACCATTACACACAAATTACAGGTATGTATAACTGTCTACGAAATGCGAAGTAGGCCTGCCAGCCCAGAGAGATGAATGATCGTGTAATGTACTCTAGGAAAATGAACAAATCTCTCCTTCCTGCTTTCAAGCACGCTTTACTCCTTTCAAAGAAAATAATTTGGATTGACTTTTTCTTGGCCTACCCATCACCTCATATTTGCATCCTCTTAAACAATTTTCTTTTGGACTTCGCCTCCAATTCTCGTCAGCCCATTTTAAGTATTTTTATGGGCTTTCCATTCCCATTTTTCCACGGACATGCTTTTCCAGCGATTCTCTGCAGAGAACGGTCCAGGAGAAAGGCCTCAAACTTTTGAAATTAAAACTGCATTGACGCATGTTTACCGTTACAAAAGCGTTTGTGTATAAGTACATGCTCGTCTATATTTAAACTGCAATTATAAGACGGAAAAAGGAAGGAATAAATGGTGGCAGGCAAGACTGCAATAGTCATGTATAAACCGTGAACTCACTGCATGATGCTTTCAAACACTTTCCTTCTACCGTTACATTTGATTAAATATGTGCTACTTAAATGATGGCGTGATGAATATTGGGAGATGATGATGATGGTTTCTTTGAATGCATTTTGCCACATTTGCTTTTCAATTCCGACTCCTACGAAGAAAGCTGGATTTATTTTTGAAGCCTGGATTATAAATAGGAAGACGACTACGAAGGCGGCAGCTGGGAACGTGCAAAGAGGAAAAAAATACCAAAAAAGGAAAAACTGTGTTTGTCACTAAATAAATTAATGACAAGGAATTGGAAAAGTACCCTTCTGTGAAGTCATGAGCCATATTTTATCCCTATTAAAACGAGGTGGTTGCTATGATGCTCGTAAGGAAATGTGTTTTTCTTATCACCTCATATATACTTAATGTATATGAATATACTAATGCATTAAAAAATAATAATCACCGACTGGTAAAAAGTTCTTTGGAATGCTGCTTTTAGCCTAGCTTAGTCGAAGATGCTAGTAACAGAATTCACGCCTCTTCCGTGAGAAATTTGTATGGCATAAGTGAAGTGATGGGTAAGTAAGATGCAGAACGAACCAATAAGCAGCCAACCATTAAGACAAATTTGTTTTTGAAATTTGCATCTATAACATACTACTATACTCCAAAGACGTGTGTCACACGTGTGAATATGTACTTACTTGTTTAATCTTAAAAATGAATCCTTCTTGTAAATGTGAACAAGCAGGTGAACAACAACTTGCACAACCACTATTTCGAGTAAATTTGTTTCAGCTTCCAGACCAGAGATGTTTGTTGTCCCTTGTCGTGAAATAATATATACACACGGCCGCACATAACCGATTATCTTATAATAGCACTGTCAGATTACGTCCGTGTCTGACTACCTATTTACATTTATGTATTTAGCTTCATCTGCACATTTGTTCAAGTTGCATAAACGAATTTAATTGCCACAAAATTCACCTTCATCCTTTTATTTGGCCGAGTCTTACAAACTTTTCACAAAAGCACACCACCACCAACCACCGCAACACTTAAAACATTGTTGGCAGAGGGGCAACTCCACTTTTCCCTTTCATTTTCCAACATTCATTGTTGTACTCCTACTTTTCACTTTTCTCTAATCTCTTACTTTATTCATAAATGTGCACATCAATCTTACAACTTTTACGTATTCAGTATGCAAATAATATTATGAATGTGAGCTTTCAGTTCAGTTCACATGATTTACACAAATGCAAAAGTCACTGGAATAAGTAGCAGAGAGTGCTCTCCTTACATATTACTTTTAAAGTGTATTCAATCCTCTGCCAAATAGTTTTACAACTTGTGTAGTACAATAACAATTTCAAGATTTTCGTTTCCCTTCTGTTGCCCCATTGTCTTACATTCATCCAGTTCTTATGGCCATTTCCGACATGAAGCTAGCTAACTCAGCTCGACTACCACACTATTTACCTAACTACAAACCCACAAGGTTCAATAATTGCATGTGCAGAGAGAGCTATGATTGTACCTACATAATATATTATATGCACGACAAAGATCACTTATTGTCTATGTGTAGCAATGACAATGGTTTTTTCTTGGAGTTTGAAAGAAAAACCGTTCCAAGCCAAACCAAGTCTTTTGTGGCAAACAGAAAAAAATATGTCCGGGGTACAACAATCAAAATAGACAACTGCGGAGAAGAATGGTACTGAAAGAGGTTGGTTAAGATGGCGAGTTGACCATCATAAGCCAAGTCAAGACAAACTATACAAAAAAAGACAACTTTTTGACTTATTTTACTCCGTTCTCGTTTTCGTCTTTCTTGCTCCACTAAGTAACACTTTTTTTTGCACCAGGACAAAAAACGGATAAAAATGTTCTCAGCACCACACGTACACCTTACATCTCCTCTCGCACACACACGTGGGGAGTGTGGAAAATGAAGAAGTGCAACACGAGCACAAGACGAGAAGCGACTGATGCTACTGCTACCCACTACAAACTCATTCCTTTCATCCGCGGCCAGAGAGTGAGCCGTGGAGTAGTAGTTGTATGCCACGCCGAGATGATGATGGAAATGGAGAGGTTGTGTGTACTGAGGACGTACTGAGAGCTCAAACTGTTGTTTTCAGTTTTGTATGATCAGGCAGGATGACAAGGAAAAGATAGCCACTTATTAGATAAAATGTACAAACATACGCTGCTCATATTTATTTTGGCCGCCACAGGTTTTTTTTCTTCTCTACTTCCAAGTAAAAAGTTAGTTGGGTATTTTCTTGCGTAAAAAAATGTGTTTGCTTGCAAAGTTATTTATTTTTCGCACTACTTATGATAATTACATATATGTCATGTTTACAGAAAAAGTCATGATAGGAATGCCAGTATGTATACACAGGGATATTTTTACTATAAGATGCTTTTCTTTTTTTCTTGTACAATTCGTCTTAAATCATCTTATTTGTATCAAACCACAAACGTTTCATCATACATGCGTAATGTCATGCTTTCAAAATCCCTTCTTCCACGATCTAAACAAAGACAAGAGGAGAACGAGGTGGTTGAGTCACCTGGCGTATTATTGCCCATCGCATTTTCTCTTTTACCTGAGTGTGAGAAGCGAAGCCACTGACAGGCACACAAGAGCACTTCCTCCTTCAAACATTGGGAATCTTCTTATTCTTCACATGAAGCAATCAGAAAGAAGACGTGAGAAAGCGAAAAGATTTTTTTTTCTTCTTCTTCTTCAAGACTTCATGTCTGCGCTTTACTGATAGGATATTATGTACACTACTGTACTATATAACACTTTTCTTCCTTTCATGTCAAACCTGATCCTTTGTACTTCAAAACAGCCTTATTTATTTGCCTTTCCTAACTGCACACACCCATCATGATTCGTACAACATCTTTCATCCCATCGGTTCATAAAAAATCCCATCCAGTTACTTACTGCCGTAGATAACGTTCCTTCAAAAAACATTAGTATTGTGCACAACTGCTCCTGTTTCTTCTTTTTCTTTCTAGTACTCTAGAACAGCGTAAAAAGTGTTAAAAAACTCCCAGCGCCTAAAAGCATATCAACGGAAAATGTAGCGTTTGTAAGAGAATGGCACAAGGAGCGTCTTAACTAGAAATCTATATGACTGAGTAAACACAGCAAAAAAATCTACCAGTAATAATAAAGTAAAATGTCAATTTCTGTTCTTGAAGTGCACAGGACGAAAAAAAATCGTATCAAAATATACATTCGCGTCTGTTGAAAAAATAATATTTAACTGGTTTGTTACATATGTTTTTCGCTACCACTTCCATAATGCATTGCCATACAAAACAGATTATTTTTTAGCTTCAATATCGCTATTGTTATTACTATCAATGTGTAATAATAATGATAGTACATAATTAGCATTTTTAAACTCAAATCATTTAACTACACAATGGTATAATGATAAAGACATCTATATATCCACCCGTGTGTTCATTCAGCTATACGCTGTTATCAATTATTTAATAATTCTAGTCATTAGTCATCCAACTCATCATTAACGATGTTTATTATTGGTTGCTCTATCTGTAAAATGAAACGACACAGGCTATTGTCTTTGAATGCATGCAAACTTTGAAAGTAATCTATCCTCTGGCTTGGATGGCAACAGTGGAAAAAGCAGTAGGGAGTGTCCTGTGTCCTTCTTGTTACCGTGTTTGATGATGAGGGTTTTACATGATTGTGATCGTTCTTTACTAGGGCGGTAGTATATACATAATGGGAAATAGAGAAGTAAGTAGCAAGAGGATTTCATAAACTGCAACAACTCACGATCAATCCTTATTGAATGTAGCGTTTCATTAATGAAGAGAAAGAGAGAGTGACATGTCATCGATACTCTCTTCAATCTACTCGCTAGTCAGTTTGTTTTGTTTTTGGGTAGGAAATGATTGCGGTATACACACGCACACGGCAGGAAGAGACGAAAGGACACTTTTATTTTTACCAAGGTCCGCACTCTTGTTTTTGGTGAGTAATAAAGCAATTATAAAACTTTCACCACAAAAAGCAAGCTTAAATGAGCACATATTAGAGAGAGACTTTATAATATTCATATAAAATAACACTAGTATTCATATAAGTTCATCTCACAGAGTGTGCGTGAATACACTTTTAAGTAAATATATGCATAGGTATATAATATGTAGGTAGATAGGTTGTAGGTAGTGGTTGTTAGTTACAAAAAATTAAAATCAGTTCAAGTCAACAGAAAGCGATTACTTTATACATCCATCCACATTAAATTGAAGATGTACTTATACGTATACATTTTGTGGCCTGAATATTAAAATGTAAAGATATTATTACGTTTGTTGCATACTTTCATGATTCTTTTTCTGAGTTGAACAACAAAAATAATCTCGACAGTTCCACGACAAATGCGCACTTAGACACGCCTGGAAGAGTTTTGTTTTTTGGGGGAAAATGGTTATAACGTTTCCAAAAAAAATGTAAATGGTGCATTGGGAACGAGTTTTCGATCAAAATTGTACCTACATCCAATTTTAATGAGAATTTGAGACCTCTTCTCCCTTTGTACTAAAGCGACGGAGAAGTCTGTATCTGCTGATGAGTTGTTGTTTAGAAGTTTACAACAAACACAGAGGCACTCCGCTGTGAGTAAACGTATAAAGTTCAAAGAAAGTTTCCAATATGCGTGAAAATGAAAATAAAAAAAACGCTTTCCAAAACAGCTTACTCTTCTTGCAAAGCAACAACACAACTAGTCACTTTCCTTTCTCTCTGATCCTTCGTGTGTCGGTCGAAAGGTGGGCAAGACGAGACAAGTTCAGAGTTTGGTGTCTCTGTCTACCTATATGACACACGCTAGATTACCGACATGTCTCCATGCAACAAGGAGACATCTCTACAATTTTCTACGGCAACTCTGGCACGTATTATTAGTAAAGAAAACAACAACAGAGAGATATAGGAAAAGCAGAGAGAAAGAAGTGGAAGCTGAGTGAGCAATAAGATGTGCAATGGGCAATTGGTGCGCTACATCGCTTTAGTCATCGAATGAAGGAATCATAGAATCGTGATATTTAGCTTCCAATTTTAGCGTATTGTTTATTGCCATTATTGCTCATCAAAAGATTTTCAAGAGGATTTTCAGGGTTTAAGCTAGACAAACAAACAAGGGGGGAATGTCAAGTAATAAAGCAATGGCTGTAATCATCTGAAGAGGGAATAATAATAATAATAATATTATAGAGAGCATTATCTTCCTACATCTTTTAGGATTGCACATCTCAAAATAGCTGTTTACGAAACATACAAAATAGTCTTCTTGCGTAACAGAATGTATTTTTATGTTTATGAAAAAAAGGATCAAGCAAAGCTTTGAATTGTCTTTTACCGTTCAAATGCACACACATACACACACACACACAGTTTATCACATATATTTGTTATCCCAATAAATAAATAGAAAAATACAAGGACAAGCCTAATGGAAAATTGGAAGTGCACTTCAAGCAGAGCAAACAGATAGTTTGTAAAAGGCAAAAAAGGAAGAAAAATCTGTTGATAGAGATTGTTGAGGATACAAAACAAATATTTCAATATAAGTTGCCCCTTGCCGAATCAAATAAAAATCCATTCTCGTGCGCTTGTTTCAAGTTTGCAACGAGAGGAAATGGCCAGAGACAGAGAAAAGGAAAAAATCTTATGGAAAATATATATTCTTTTTGGTCTACTAGAACTTTTGCCTTCTTCTTGCAAAAATAAATAAAACTTTCTTGTCTGATGTTTGACTACATATTTTTTTGTAGAAATGCTCGCATACAAACGGGCATATTATTATTAAACTGTTAATAATAAATGTAACTTTGTGCAAATTTTTTTCTTCAAACTACACCATGTATTTTTAACTTATAATTAGCACGTCTGGGAATTTTTTTGGCATGCACAATACGAAAATTTCAAACAAACCAACTACGTGAATATTTATAGTTCATTTCTGTATCGTAAATATTGAAGACAATAAGGTCATACTGCATAGAAAAATTCTAGAGTTTATACGTCAGCTTTCTGGCGTTAACCCTGAGGTTAATTAAACCTACAAGTTCATTGCATATGTGACACCCGTCTCTCCAACAATAAGTCCAAAACAATATTTGCACAGCTCAGACAACCCGGAAAGTGAGACGTTTAACAATATAAACGGGTGAAATGCAACATTGCTGCCACCGCCGTTCGCATTTTATTAGTCGTAAAGATGCTTCTCACGACCATCACCGAAACAAAAAAATACAGAAACGCAATCAGTCCTACACGCTGTGTGTACATCGTCTACAAAAATAATATTTTCCAAACGCAATGATGACAGTTCGATATCTGCAAAACGATTTTTATCTCCTATTTATTTTATTCCTACTTCCTCTTCCGAAGAACCTTTTCGGGCATATTTTCCCTACATAATAGGAAGGAAGAGAGGACGACGCTATTTAAGCATATATAGATGTTTTCGTGTCAAAGTACTCATTATGATGCTTTTGAAACACTAAATAAATATCACGAGGAATGTCGGTAATCTCGTAAAAAAATTTGCTGCCCATCTTTCCCCTGCAAGGCTGCTGACAGGAGATCTACTACTACTGCTGCTTCGTATATGGAATGCACAAACTGGATGGAAACTACGATAATAAACTTGCTGCTTTCAACTCCTTTTCCACACACGTATTACAGTAAGAAGCTATAATGCCACAAGATAGATAATGAAGGCTGGACTCTTATAATCATCATCACCATCAAACAAACCCGTACCTCGGATATGGAAGTTCAATAAGTTCATAAAAGTAAATTTGATAAGTGTTCCAAAGGAAGTCTTCACAAAATTCATGGTGAAAACGAAAGATTATTTATTTAAGCCTGGAATAAGACATTGCGTTTCAACCTTGCTACTACCACTAAGTCTCTTACTATTAATATTATTGTTATTGTATATATCGTAACAGAAACAGTATTCAGCAGCAGTTTTTAGTAGGAGTAGGGCTCACTCCACAAAAATGTCTATGACTACTGACACCCATAAACTGAGATCTGCTGCTTGCAGACGCAACGTTTAAAAGCAGAGGGTAAAAAGCGTCTTTGTAGCAAGCCATTATTATCATCGCCACGTAGGTCACATTACACAAACAGCATTTGGATGTCTAGATTACCACCACCACACACAACACCGAATTCTAGACGGAGCCGGTTAGAGTTAGAGATTGGCATGGTCATACACAGAGCACACATATTACAGCAGCAGCAGCCTGCACGCTTGGTTGAATTCGGTTTTACGGGAAGAGAGAAAGAGAAAAGCTAAAGTTTATTTGAAGGATATGGTGCCGATTGGTGTTCGTAATACAGCAGCCACATAAAAGTATATGATTACTGTTTTTGCAGAGAAGCAATTGTCCAAATTCAAAGTAAAATGGTTAGAATTATGTAGGATTAAGTTGTATGTGTGTAACCCGAATAACATTCAACATTGCAAAAACACACTAGCATCATTTCACCGGAATTCATCCACTTACGTATACACACGCTTTTGTATAATAATAATCTGGCGTGGGAAGTACGTGGTAGCATTGTATCAGCAAAAGCAGTAACGACTATTCTGTCACGTTGTCTACCAATTCATGACCACGAATCTAGTTTACTAATCCAGGGATATAAAGACATGATTGATCTGACTCGGCTTGGGTTTAGCCCAATTTGTTGTTTCTGTTGTGACTTGACTGGCTTGAAAGGAGTATTAAAAAGAAGTAGTGAAAGCTTGATGAAGATAATATATATTTATGTGACAATTCCGAAAAAATAATAAAAATTATTGGTTGGCTATAACAATGTGATGCAGTAATAGCAGCAGCAGGAGTAGGAAACCGTTACCATATGATGAACTAACTGCCAATATTTTACCCTCTCGGGAAAACATAAAGAAGGACATTGCAGCAGAAAATAATTACATGTGGGCACATTTGCTGGAGATAAAGTGTGACAATAACGACATAGCTGACGATCTTACATGACTGGGATCGACACCGACGCTTAGAATGAGAGAGGACGATGAGGTGGACGTGTATCTTGATAATGATGATCCTCCTCTTCATTACCATCACTGCCCTTTGTATCCTCCCTCATGTCGCCCCAAAAATGAATTCTCAAAAATATTCCATGCTGTCATATGAAAAATGCTTATCATGATACCTGACTACAGGGGATTGACCGATTGAGGTCAAAAGTAAAAGGTTTTTTATCCCTCAACCATGTACGGATTACTTTTTTTAAATGGTTGAAAACGAATAGACGGGTATCTTTACAGACAGACAAAAACCAAGTTAATTCAATATTACACTCAAAATGCAGCTATATAATAAACTTTCAAGGCAAAAACAGCATTTTTGAATATTGGATGTTTATTGCCAACAATTATAGGCTCTTTAAGTTGATTGGTTTGGTAACATGAACAAAATAATGCGCAAAAATGTACTAACCTCATCGGTTTCATCGTCGTGTGCATGAACCCCTTGACTCTGGCCCATTGCCTGTAGCACGGTGCCTTAAGTTATGCTGATTGGATATTGGATTAAGAGGCAATGTCACAAAACCTTTCACTTTCAAAATGTTACTACATTCGTTGGTTTTTCTATCACCGACGAAAAACCAAGTAATGACACAATTCCTTTTATCTCTTCCAATTAGTAAAGTAAACAACAAACACGCTAAAAAATTATATAGAATTTATTTAACTTTAATTATCACACTTTTTATTCAAAGCAATTGTTTTCTTTTGTAGTAGTTGCTAGTATTGAGTTCAGCTACGTAGTTTGAAACTTTGATTAACTTTCATTAAAAACTTCCGGTATGCTTCCTAAAGGCTGTCTGGTGAATGACTACTAACCCAACCAATGCATGGGGACATTTTATCAACTCCGCTTCCATCAATTGATAATTGCACAAAGGAAAATGGAGAAGAACATATAACTTTTACGAAACATTTTACATGGATATTCTTAGTCTGCTTTTCTCTGTCCGATGTTAAAATGATTTAGCATCTTGAAGTATGTTGCATTATCAAAAAGATTTTGTTTGACTAGAGCAGAGTGAGTGTTTGCTGAATAAATTAAATGAATGTTTGCATTCCTCGTCAAGAACACTACAATTTTTTTTACTTCCGTAAGATGTTCAGGACAAACTCTTGATAAGCTTGTTTTGCATAAAAATACATTTATCTATGCAGTCCATTTTAATTATACTTATCGGACGGACTGCACAAGTGCACAATGTCTAAACTGTCTAGTAGATTAAAGAGGGGACAAAATGACAAAATTTACTTTCATCATTCCAAATTTTCGATTAGTCTGCAATCATATTTACTGATATGATATCAGCAACCTTGGATGGTGCAATCAATGTATGATTATTAAATGTTGACTGGTGCCATCAATCATACATCTTGGCTTTCAAAACCAACACTGTCAGACTTGAAATGAACATATGTAACCATCATAAATAATAATATGGCATTATATTATTTTTACCCACACTATTTCACATTATCTACACTGCAATATCTGGATTGTCAAAGATTGCCTGTTCAATTACCAGTGAATTGAACGAAAAACATGCAAATTTCATCGAATTTCGAAATTCATGGAAAAAAGGACAACGGAATTTCATTTAAACCCTCATGAATGCGCGTCAAACTGTACGCATTTTCTGGAGACATTAAATACATAAAAATGGAATAGCTAAGAAGATCAGAGGAAAATTTAGATTCCTTGAAGTTAATACAAGTATAAGTACATAGTAAGGAACGCATATTTCATTTCTCAATCATCTTTTTTTAATGATAAAAACTTTTCCATCTTTGATTCTAGTTGATTCTACATGTTCCATTACAATTTGTTTACTCTAGGTCCAGTTGTCAGGAATTTATTTCGCTTACATGAGAAAATCTTCTTTCAAAAGTGGAAACTAGAACAGCTTTATACCTCCCAAAAAGAATGTTTTCTCACGACAGTGTATGAAAGCGGATTACATTACAAAGATATTTTAATGCGGGCTTTTCATAAGTTTACAGCTAACTGATTTTTTATCTCTTACTTAGAGAGACCGAAACATTTAAGACGGAGAAAGTTGCGTTGCATGGAACAATTGTGTTATGCGTATTTTATGCACGTGTTGTTGCTGCTTACATTTTTGTGTCCTTCACAAATAGCGCATTCTACAATTTAGCAACTTACCGTAAATTACTTAACAATTAAATATATATGTATTTACGGACTAATAGAGAAAGAATATGATAAGAATGTATATGTACCTTGATAAGGCGAACAATGTTGCCGGCATGAACATAACAAGGTGGTACCAAGTCCTCCAACTTGGTTGAGGCCGAAAGCGACATTTCACTTTTGTCTGAGGAAGAATAGCAAGTTGCAAGAAGACAAACAGCTCGAGCGACGCCAGATGTTTTCTTTGTAATAATCTCTTCGGCATACACGGAATGGTC
>JAHZMV010006491.1:0-27616 GCA_027743765.1 Coecobrya sp. COE2
AAAAAAAGTTGCAAATATTTGCACTCCACGTGCAACCTTGAAACATGATTATATAAATGCATCTTACATTTACAGTAGTTTTTCTCCACTGGCGGAAGTAACATCGCAACTGATACATGGCTCACTTATCACATTTTTTCGTTTGTTTGATTTTGGTGGCTAAATCATTTCCAATATCTGAGGAGACTCTCACTAAAGTTAGGAGACCCTCAACGGCAGAAATTGTCGCTTATAAATCGGGAGACCATGATATCAAACTTTTCAAGTCCCAAAATTTGGAAATTGGTAAGGCCATGAGTACTTAATGTAATTGTATCCACTGTAGTGTAAGTATTTCAGCTAGATACATTACTGGATAATTTGTTAAATGTAAACTTTTTTAAATTGGCAGGAGTTCATGGTAAGCTTTGGAAGCGCTTCTGCTATTACCTACATGGGGATTTTTCATCCATTGAGATTCGAAACATCAACATTGCAATTCAAATTTTGCGAAATGTACTTCCATGTATACCTTTTGAGCAATTAAAAAGACCACTTGGTGAGAGAGACCAACATGTCGTTGTGGTGCGAAGCGATACTTGTGCATCCCCAGTTGGAAGACAACGGGGGCATCAGGTATAACAAAAATATATTCTGAATCAGAATTTCTGATTTGTCATGGATTTATTCGAAATGCGTTGGAATTTTTGTAGATAATTAAACTGGATAACAATTGCCTGGGTGATATAACAGCAATAATTCACGAATTCATGCACGCTTTAGGGGTGGAGCACGAACATAGTCGGCCTGACAGAGATAAATTCGTAAAAATTCATTGGGAAAATATTAAAACTGGTAACCATAATCATTTTTAATAATTTGGTAAATTATAATTGGGCAAAATTGTTATTATAGCTATTTGTTATAAGGGTCTCGTGTCACTTTGGGTAAGGTTGTATAGCAATGTTGTTGCGTAGATTTTATTTTTATTTTTTTAGAGTCTGTATTTGATTTTAAAGAGAGCTTGAGAAAAAATTGGATTGGACAGACTGAGATTTGAACTCAGTAACTCAGAGATTGGCCCTCCGTGTGTTCACCTTTACACCACTATCGCCCAACCTTAATCAAGCTCTTTGAAAACTCTGTTTTACTTTTTCTTGCTCCAGGTAGCCCTTTACTTTACACATTGAAAATCTGAATGAGAGATATGTCACTAGCCTACTTAAGTCTACGTAGTCATATTTTCCTTTTTCTGTATTCTCGAAGACCTTTTTCTTATATCATCATCATCTCTTTTTCTTATACCTATAAGTTATATAACAGTGTCCAAGGGAAGCTATACATACCAGTAGCATATGTATTTTCATCACATCCTTCTCATCAGCATCACAAAGTTAAGATATTTTGTTCCCACAACAGGGAAAACAAGGAAAACGACTTTGATGTCAACAGGGATGCTCTCTGTCTAGATCATTTGAACTTTTAATGCACGATCAAATGACAATGATGTTGTACATACATTTATATATACATTTGTTTGTATGTGTAACGTGTTCACAAAAACAGAGGTTCTGATGTCCGTTGAACAATTCGAGTACACTTGAGCGGTATAAAGCATAGGGGACTCAAGATAAAAGTGCTTATTGTTTTCAAAGGAAACTACTACTATTTTATAAGCACTCAATTCTATCATTGGATTCCCGACCCGACGAGAAACCTGATTACATGCAACACACTAAAGACCACTTGCACATAATTTTGCAATTCTATACGGAATAACTACTACAGCTAGCATTTTGCGCGTACCTAAGTACAGATACGCATCACTATAATTATAAAAAATAATAAAACTAGTGATAAACTACTCGCTTTATACTCTTTCATTATGACAAAGAGGAAAGAAAGCAACGAGGCATACATTCCCAAAAGTTACACGCAGCTATACAAGTCCCCACAACAAAATCACTCATTTAAATCTTATAATATCTTGGAAATGTATCCTCATCATAATACGCTCCTTCCGGCACAACTTTCTTTGTTCTTTCCATCTCTTCTCAGACTAAGTGGGACAGAGTGAATAATTTCTCTGACTATTTAAAACCCTTAAACCATATCACACGACGAGAGCGCGCAAAAGTGTTTTTCCTCCAAAATACTTATTCGTATTACTACAAAGTTGTATGCATACGTAACTAACAAAAATAAACTTTAGGTTAAGGGGGAAAGTGATGCCAAGAGGAATACTCATATTTAGGAACTGGCATACAGAATCCAGAGTTTACTAATACACTGGCTCGTACATCGTATTGCCCATTCTTGTTTAAAAAGTATTATTATTATAAGGTTGTTTTACCTCTTCTACAAATACTATCCTGATCGTCCTTCTTATTCTCATCAAGTACAGATTTGAAATGAGAGCTTTCATTCACTTAACAGAAACTTTCACTTTTCAACTTAATTCAAACTCAACTTAAACTATGTGCGTGTTGTAAGTGGTGTGTGTGCATAGTTGTAGGTTCGCATTCATTTTTTACATGTACTATATATCCTTTCTTTACTCAACAAACTGTACTACCACCATTGCTGCTACACTCCCTTTTACTCCCGAGGAACAAGCTGAAAAGTTGGAAACTCTTTAGACAACTACTACCACCACTTCTACTTCTTTATTTTCTCTTGAAAAAGTTTACAGAGGGGAAGAAAAAGATAAAAAAGATAAAAACCCTATTATTGCAGTGTTTCAAAATGACATTTGCTATTTGCCAACATTCGTATTCTAAAAGCATGTAAAATGGAATCTTAATTCTTTTCACTGATTTGTTCAGAATCTTTCGCTAAATTTAGGGTAAGCTAACACGCAAGTGATTTGATTCGAGTAGTGCTTGTTCGCTTTAATAGAGTTTTTGTCAGGAAGAGTCAAAGTGGATCTTTTGTGAGGAGTGAAAGCTGTAAAATGAAGAAGAAACTGCAGAATTTCTCTCTGAGAATGATTCATTGCATACGAATGATTTCATTATTTACCCATTTCATACGTACAATTAGTGAATGAATATACCATTATTCTTCAAGCAAATTTTTATTGATAGACGCGCCATAGTTCATGCTTTCAATTCCATGCATTCGCCACCGTGAAAACTCTTCTCAAATCTTCTTTACATAATCTTGCTGTAAATTTGCAAAAAAGTGGTAGATCTATCTAGACTACGGGATTGTGGAACGAGCGAAACTGCCAGAAAAAAAGATTTCCTCTTCTACTCAGAGAAAGTAAGCCATTTTGTTCCATTTTTTATAATCCCGGAAGTGGAAGACATAAAGACGATGGGAGGAAAGAATGGTAGAAAAAAATGAAATCTTCGTGGAAATTCAATCCTGACAAGGTAGGATTGTGGTTTGAATGGATGGATGTGGATTGGTGGAGAATGTGGTAGTGTATTTCATCTTCCTCTAGAGAGAAACTATGATAGTTATCTGTACAGAATACTTGCATTTGGAGTTCTTAGTAGAAAGAAGAAAAATCTACGACAATAATGGGCACAATAGATAATATATAGGATAACCTAACCTGGTGATGACTATGCTTAACAAGAGTAAAAAGACAAGACAGGAAACAAGCCTTCAGTCAAATTGAAGTGAAGCCGGACAAAAAAGCGGGTACACTTTTGTGAGCACACACCACCTACATTTCGTGACTATGCAGTAATACCATAAAAGATTTGTATCTGTCTTCTATATATCTCCATGTAGCAAGCTGCCAAGCCCCTGTGATGTTTTTCTTAAGTATAATATATACATACATATGCATGCATCTTATTTTTATATGTACTTTTTAAACTTATGAGTTTGTTCCGCATGTAATATGTTTATGCATTAGTATAATGTACATATAGGTCGATATGTTTCCGTTCTTGTTTTTCATCGGACTTGTGCCTTTCCCGACTCGTCTAAATATCAAATCCTTTCGTTTTTCTGTGGTTATTTAAAGGTACCCGGTTTCATTTTTATTAAGTAACGAAAGCTTACAGATACATAGGTATTATAGCTTTGTCATTGTCCGTCTAACTTCATTAACGTCTATACCTTCGAAATCCTTTTGACCTAAAACCGAATGCAATACACTACTTCTGCTATGCTGAACCAAATTCGTCAAAATGGGCCGGAAAAACAGTCAGTTGGCTTGGACTAACAAACACTTGGCTTGGACTTTTGTGAATAGAAACTTTATAAAATCTTTATTGATATGAGCATGGTTGGGTAGCTGAAATGCTATTATCAATTCGGAATGCATAGCTGGAAAATCTTCAATAATATTTAAAAAAAAAAATCATTGAAAAATCAACAAAGAACTTCCGCTACTTGAGGAGCTCACACAGACACGCAGTTACCTACTTTATATACGTAGCAAGGATTGTTTTCAGGAAGTATTAAATTGACCTTGTTTGTTTGGCCGTCAAAACTTGCCTCAGTACATCAATCATTTTGACTCACAGTAATCAGAAACCTCTTTAGCAATATGAGTTACCTCAATACCAAATACATGGATCCCATGATATGACAGGATGAGGTGAAGGACTCGAAATATTCCCATTTAGCAAGACGAATCTTCCCATAGTTGGAGAAAGTAGTTTGACGAGCTTCGTGTAGCATTTTCATAACCCAGTTCCTTCCTGCTTAACTGTCAAGAAAAGCATATCTAGTTGAAAGTCTAACGGGACTCATCAGTTACAAAATTCTGGTATTTGTAATATAGAGCGTTTTCAGTTCCTTAAAATATAAGCATACGATGATGATGTCTATTACTCTTGACGCCATAACTGAATCACGAGTCGTTGTTTATTTGTTAAGCGAGCATATGTGCTTGGTAAAAGGGTAAAAATAAAAGACTTTGCATCTGCACATTTTAGAACTTTTACGCATCTGACGTAGACATAGTTAGGTACGAAAAGAGATGGCATCAAGAAAAGAAACATCGCATCGGTTGACTTTAGAGATGTGTTTGTGTTTGTTTGCTCCTTACCTTTCTTCCCATCATCCCATACACGTTTTCAGTAGATGACAATGAGAGCAAGCAATGCACAGCAGACGAGGAAAGTATGTATACCTACATACATATTGTGAGTACAGTAGTTCAGCATTAAATGCATGAGAATACATGCATAATATATAATACGATGCATTGAAATCACAACTACGCTATTTTGCAAATGCTTTATAAAATATTTGCTGGGTCATCAGCATCAGGAAAACCAGAAAATTTTCTATTCCGAACGAGTTCCAGGCAGACGATATCTGTGCGAAGGCACAAAATAACCCATCTGACATGACGTGTTACTTGTCATGCTGTGGAGATTGTCAAATGTGTTCTCCTCGAGAATATGTTGTGGCACATTCCTCGTAAATGCATATCACTTTTCTCCTTCAATATACTTCATTTAAAGCTTTCATACAGCTTCAGACGCGACGACTAAAAGAGTGGTGGTGGTGGATTGAGAAAAGAGAAAAAAATAGCACGTACGTTCCAATAACACTTACTTTGACATGATATGTACGTTGCCCATTACCATCCCTCTCTTTTTGACTGTTTATATCAGTCCAACGATTTCCAGATTGAAAGGTGAAAGCATAAAATGTAAAGTACAATATCGCTTCTTGAATTTCTCCTCCTTGTGCTTGTATGCTTCCTCTTATCACTGTCGTGCTGAATTGCCAATATAGTGAATACTCACTTTTCTTCTTTCAGCATTTCAAATCTATGCGTTGCGTGTACGAGGACTCAAGAACATATCGCATGTGCTCGCATGGTATCAATATATGGCACCTCATACACGCTACTTACGTGCTTTACTATGTAGGTACTTATCCTTAGCATCTATATATGTACATACATATTAAAGTGAAGAGAGATTGAGGGAACACAAACGTCCTTCGTAAGAAACATGATATAGTCATTCATGATCGTCAGCAGCACACATGTCCCCTTCACTTTTAATCATTCAGTGTTATTTTATAGACTGCAATTTGGCAAGTAGCTTCTCTCAAGTTTTGAGTCTACTTCAAAGGCATGTTCGAAAGAGAATGAACGTTTTTTTGTTGATGTCAGAATTTATTCTGAAAAAAACTTTCCCTTGCATTATGTTCTCATTTCTTTGTTATTCTGCTCACTGATTCAAACGCAGAAACGCATCCAATTCTACAAGATGTTATAGACTGCTTTGAACGTACTTGGCGTGTTGGCCAGCAACTTCTTTGTAACAAAACCAGGGAACGGCAAATAGTGGGAAGAAACTTTGAAAAGGAAGTGAGTTGTTGTTAAAAGCATTTGGATGTACATGGTGCAGTATAAAGTAAATTCAAGATTCACATCACCATATTTACTTTATCTATTATATTTTATTAGGCCATGGCTTGCATATGTGTATTCATCAGAGAAACTTACAATCAGGCAAAAAACTTACTGTCGATAGCACCATTGTTGCAAATGAAGTCAGTCTTAAATATCTTATATATTATGTATATTGTACATATATTACAATACATTTTATGCAATAATTTTCTTTGTGATTCCTCAAAAAAAAGCAAATGAACTAATTTTTTCCGCAAGAAAGATCAAGTGAATTTATGATCTCTCTAAAACAGAGAAAGTACATATTTTATTACTTTAAATTAAACCGCATAGCTGACATTTTTTGCTCTATTTTTCAACAAGATAGAACGGGATATATTTTATAAATTATAAAATAAAAATATATATGTCACTAATACATGGATGCATTGTGCAAACAGTAGTATAATATGGCAGTATAGGTATAATGTATTATCATTCTCAAAAAAGAAACCCTTCTTAATATTCTTCACTCATGAATGAGAGCACTGGTGGAAAATAAGTGAATTAGAGTATGAAAACGGGCAAATTTCCCTATGCGTCTCTTTTGCTCACAAACACATTCTAGAGAGTTGAATGCAGCCAAGGCGAGTGAGTGTAAGACTTATTATATACTAGACACTAGAGACGCATAGGCCTGCTAACTTGACATCAACAGGAGCGTGTTTTCAAAAGGACGCGATGAAAACTTTCATTTCCAGCAGTCGTAGTGGAGGTGGTGGCACAGTTGAATGTCTTAATCAGCATTCTCATCTCTATGAGTTTTGGGCGAAGAAAGGGGACAAGCCTTGTCGTCTTTCTTTCCTTTTATAGACCTTCCCTTCTCACTCATCCGACTACTCTCTCCCTTATCATTAGGAATAAATCAAGAATATCCACCGAGTTAGACACTTGACCTCATTCGATAATAACATAAAGACATTTCAGAGTTAACGTAGGCAACTCCAGCATTTCCGTTTCCATTAAACTGGAAAGCGTCATGTCTTCGTTATTAATTTTGGGATAGCTGTCACGTGTTCATATCCGGGGAAAGGTCTCACTTCCCCTCTTTGTCATCATGCTGTACTGTGTAAAACAGAGACATGTGTGCAAAATATCCCCTATTATATTAGCATAGGACAATATTCACGTTACATTTTATTATGCAAAGAAGAAAGCTAACACAGGTTTTACTCCTTGAAGAATCACATACAACAGAAGTGACGTGGTATATTTGTCACTTTACATTCACTAGTAACCCACCAGGAGCCGGGCCGCTACAACGCATACAATTATTTTAAAGGTATCATTTTTCAAATACACTGGTTATACACAGACACATAGATTTTACCCTTTGAAGGTGAAAGTCATAAAAATAGGAAGGGAGGTGCTTAAAAATTTGCACGCTTGTCGCACATCCTGCAAGCATTATTTTACCGTACACCATGGAGTCAATTCCCATTTTTTATCTTTTAAAGACAAAGAAAGTGAACTCAAAAGGTTAGATAAGGAGGAGTTGTGGATTGTGGTTACCTTTGATTAGGTTTATATTTAAGCATTTTGGTCAAAGATCCTTTGATCTTTGATTTTGGTAGAACGTTTTACATTCATACCTAAAATATGATATAGATAATATGTATTCTAAGATTTAAAACAAGTACATTCAACATTTTATATTTTCTTCAATAACGCACAATATTTGAACACCTTTATAAAAAGTAATTTCGATTTGGTTATTCCAATTCACAAGTAAATGGGAGAATGCCTTTACTTATAACTTTGCCGCTCGTAAGATTTGACATCTCCATTTCCTTATGAGGATTGTATACACATTTGTATTTGCTGAATTCTATACACATTTGAGCCTTTAAAACGCTTAGAAAAGGGTCAGAAATTCTCACCGAATTGTGCTCCAGTACAATTACTGTTAAGACGGTAGTGATTAGGAAAGTAATCTGACCCGTCTAATGAAATGTCTGTTGTTTGCTTAGCATACTTTCTATTCATAGCCTTTCACTCGAGTAAAGGTTTCTTGGAAAGATGTACCAATGTTGTTCCTAATTGGATAGAAACAGCTTTCGGCGACATTTTATGAAAGGAAAATAAATTGTCGGGACACCTGTCCTGTATTTTCGTTTGGTAGAATTATGTTTCAGCCTCGCGATTGATTGCTAGGATTTTGCAAACCATGACATATTCTTTTTGTGTGTATACCAAAGGAATCACAATAAGAAGCCATACTTTCAAATACAAATACAACCAGCGTTGTGAAAACCTTTAACATCTAAAGCTGAAGTCAATGGTCAATATAATAATAAAGGCGAAGCTAGCTTCTTACGAACGACATCCGGCAGGATGCAATAATAGTCATCGGAAGTTAGTACACTGCCGTAGGGGTAAACTTGGCTGATGTTCTAGTGAGTACATAAACAGGGTTTTACTCATGCCAACAAATAAATTCAAAAATAAACACAAATACTGCGTTGCTTGAATACATGAAAGGGACAGACGAAAAAATGAAGAAACGGAACTTACAAAAAAAGTTGCGTACCTGCTATACACAGAATAACTAAGTAAATAAATGATGATGATAATAATAATACCGTTCACGTATTTTTAAAAAAAAAATACCGAAGTACTTATATAAAATACTTATGGCCATAGACAAACAGATCATACTTGGATGACGATGGTGGTTGGTAGAAGCATACAAAAGTACTAGTATTCGTAGTATTAAAAAGGGGCTACATGAAAGCAGAAAATGTCAAAAGTTCATGACAAATGGTTCACTCAAGTTGCTGCTTACTTTCTTTCCGTTCTGTGTATCCGCCACTTTTCACTTTAGACATCCAAAGTGAGCTAAACCACCACTGTATATGGAACCACTGCAAAGTTAATATAGTGTTATGTATGTACAGCAAATAAACACTGTGAGAGCAGCGGATTTTGTAATGTGCTGTGTAGCTGCATAAAATATAGTATGTATACACATTGTGTTGTGAAGTGACGTGAAAATATGTTACGGATGGGCCAAGCTTGACCAAGACCACTTTTTATATGTGATGAATGCATGAACATAGCAGTTCCTGTCGCCCGCTGTTATGATGGATTCTCTTGATGATACTAATAGCAGTGCCGCCACGGAGAAAAAGAATGGTCGTTGGTGTTCCAGTCTCAAGTATTTCCATGATACAACTAACTCAGTCAATTTTATAATACCTACGTGGTCATGATCTCTTCTGTCGTAATATCTGAAGACTTTCCCCTGACTGCAGTGGATGTGTGCTACCAAAGTGAGTAGGAGGTGGAAACCGCACAACTACGACAATACTGTTACTTTTCCCCTTTTGCCTTGCTTTGTCCATTACGAAAATGTTCAGGTCAATAATATTATCTAGGGAATTTTCACGTACACTCCGTGTGGTCACTGCGAAAAACAAAAAATAAATAAAAAATCAAATTGAAATGGGAAAATGAGATGTCTGGTGGTAGAGCGGAGTTACAACAAGACATGTCACGAAATTTTCAGACAGACCGACAAATAAAATGTACAGGAGACCCCACACGCACAGGCTTTTCAATTTCATATATTATGTCAATAAAATGCACACATACATACACGGTAGGTATACGAGGAGATGTGAGTGATCTCAGTGAAAGCGTTCCGGTTTTTGTGAATTTATTTCTTGACATACGTAACAATTTATACCAACTTTTATCTTTCCTCTTTGACTTTACCTTCCTCTCCTCTGCCCACTTGCCATTACAAATTAAAACTTGATTAATATTTTCAAAAGAATACTAATAATATTGCTTTGTTTGTGTTCGAGAGGGCTTGTGACTTTCATTATGTGATTTCCTCTCTTGTACGTACGCTTAGTTTCATTGTCAGGTATGTACATTACATACCTACAAACCCAATGTATATATGCAAACTCAAACTATGAACCAAAGAATGCGGATTCCAACTTCCCACATGAAAAAATGTTTCATCGTCAACTATACATCTACTAATTCAATTTCACTGAGCTGATGTTACTGCTACTTAAATATTACATGACTTTCCGGTATCAGTCGACTAAATAGTTGAAACGGGCATACCTATCTAAGTATACATAGAAAGTATAAAATTCGTAAAGTGTTCTCTTTGACTCAATTGGCTGGGTTAATAATAGAACCTTGGAGGATAGAAAAGGTAAGAATTCCTCCCTCTCCTCCATGAAATCGAAAACCAATTTTAAAGATCTCTGATATGGTGTAGACTCAGCCTTAGATTTTATTTGACATTTCGGTAATCGGTATTGAGAAAAATAGAGAAGATATATACCTACCTGGGTATTTTATTCCTTTACCTTATGTCAACTTAAAAGAATCTTCGTCTTACCCTTTTTCATCGTGGGTGGAGGGATATCCAAGAAATATTGTGATTTTCATTGAGCTATATATCTGGCCATGACTAAACCAAAAAATATACGAAAAATGTAACTAGTGACTAATATAAAGTATTAGATAATGGAAGTATCCGGTATTGAAATTTAGTGCTAAATAATACTGGCGGTAAGTAGCCAGTGCTTCTGAGGTATGAAAATTGATTCGTACTAAAATCTATATTTCAAAGTGTTTAGCACTCTGCCACTTTCGCCAGAGATGACTCACCAATTGGGATAAAATTCAGATACCAAACCAAAAGCAAAACGTCTGTTACAAATATTGGGGACGTCCTTGTGTTTTAATGTATCTATTAATTTAATTCAATCCTTCATTGCCCCCACATTACCTGCTCGGTGGTAATTACAGCTATTTTATGAATAGACATTTCCAAAAACGGGTCTTTTTAAGTACGTCATACAACCGTTTCGTTTTATTTTGTTGCGGATCATAACAAAGGATATCTTTGTGTATTTTCTTCTTAACAACAAAGTAAACAATGAAGGGATTAGTACAATCGATGGTAGTTACAGACTAATCGGTTATTTGATGGGCGCCGCCTTGAACACAGTCTATATGTATTTTGTGTGTGGGCTATTGCCTCTTGAAATGACAAATAAACTATATTGTATTCTACGAAATGTGTGCCAACGACAGCTTTAATATTAGCGCTGGCAATAAACGCAAGGTACAAGTGTTATAAATATGATTCTGATGACGATAGAAAAATGATAATGATATAATGTGATTGAAATCTAGCCGAAGCCGAACAAAGCTAAAAATAATGATAATTTATTGTTGAATATCGACATACATACTATACTTGCCATTATCAAGTTACAGTATATATGCTGCTTGTAAAAAATTCCACCCTTTTCAGCAGTCGACAAATAGGTAATGTTGAATTATTATGCCATTTGCCACCCCCAAATGCTAGACGCTTGACCGATTTTCCTGGAAATAAATAAATAAGATCTTGGTGGTCCCCGTGGTCTAAAAAATCTTTGCACTAAATGACTGAAATAATAAATATGACAATTTACTAACTGAAATCGGACATGTTGACAGGTCGAAGAGAATTTACGGACGGACAGATGAACCCGTCCAAGTTAGTAGTTACGTTTATTTTATGCCACTGAGATGCTTTCAGCGTTGTTATAAATATACTGTGTATTGGAAAGAATATACTCAATAAGCAAAAAATATATTATTCAATTTTGGGTACAGAAAGGTGTAAAAATATGTGTCTTTGAGTGGTAGACCCGTTATTGTAGTAAAATCCCATGAACAGCAATTCGAATGCTATGTAAAAAGAAGTAAGTATTAATCCCTGCTGCAAGGAATCCCCTTTCATTCGCTCAAAACGGATGAAAAGTTGAGATATTGAGCATTTGGGCCGTGAAATAAGATATCTGAACTGAGGCTCGTCGTTGCCAGACCGCTCTTTCTCTCTATTCTTCAACTCTAGCTCTTCTGCGGTCTTTATATTAATAAAAGGAAAGAGAGAGAGAGAGAGAAAGTGAGCTGAATTGGATGTATACACACTACACACATTTACTTCTCACACTCCTCTTTTAATCCTTATCTCATCTCAAAGTACTCACTTGATGATGGCAAGTCAGAAACAGAACACACTACATATATAAGACAAGTCGTAAAAGGATAAACTAGTAGGAGTTTTATCAGTGTGTAAGTCTTTATGTTATATACATATGGTGAGACATGTAGACAGACAGACCAACCTCAAAAGTAGCGTAAAGGAACAGTTGTTTTGTTTTCCTTTTACTTCCATTTCATCCACACACAAGACAAGCTACAAGCCCGAAGAAGGAAATGAGAAAACAAGCCAGTGTTGATACTCTACTACCAACAATAAGTAAAATGTTGCCATACTAAAACCTACAAGATACAACAAAACTTACACTATGTGATGTAGATGTGTACAACAGCAGAAAAAAGTCTGGCTTGTTTTTTTTTTGCTTTTGCATCCCGAGATATGTTTCATACAAGCGTAAATAGAAGGTTAGGAAGAGAGAAGAAAAGAAAACGAAAAAAGTACCCCAGTCGTGATGATGATAATGATGATCATGGGTTTTGCAAACGAAGAGAATAATACACACAACAAAACAACAACTAGCTATCTCTCTAACCGTTTTTCTCTGTACCTATGCCATTATTATTTTTCCTCGTAGTTGGTTGCGTTTGCAAGACTCATGTTTTTACCCTGCCGCCGCCATATAAAAAGTTGTATTGCATTTTATCATCATCTCATCTCTTTTCACTCCAGGGACTATGCTTCACCTTTCCATCATAATAGTTTCCACCCAAGCAGAAAGTAATCAACGAATCGAGGAAATACACATTCTCAAAATAACTTTATTTCTACGTTTTGCAAGATAGATGTCCATCTTGTTGCACTGAGAGAAGAAGTAGGAGGAGGAAAGTATACAATCCTCGTTTTACTTTCGCTCTGCTGTGTCTCACAGGCAGTGATCGTTGAACAGGAAGAATAATACTCCGGGGATATGGAGTAGAGAGCCAGGGCTAATACAACTGTCCATATCTTATTTAATTATATGATGAATGAGACAAATCAGCTCGCTCTGGCATATATGGGCATCTATGTAGAGGAATAAAAGAAACAAAAAATTCAACAAAGCCTTGATGTTAAAATAAAAGAACCGTAGCTCCATCAAATATGACGACGGGCAATAAAACAACATAATCACTTCTGCTCCTACAATTATTATTATTTCTTGTGCAGGTAATAAAAAGTTTCTTACTCTTGGATGCGCACATCGTCATTCCTCTATTAGATATGCTGAGTAGTACAGTGCCAACGTGAATACCGAGAAAATGATGAGTTATACTTGTGCGGCCTAGAAAATCAGGCGAATCGAGAAACGGTTCACTCGCAGATACTTTTATAAGTTTGAGAAAAACTTAATACTACAAGCTGCTATATACAAGATTGTTTGCTTCATTAAAAGACTCCAAGGAGTAGAATGCTTCTAAAAATAACTTTTGCAAACCTCATTGAAAGAAAGTTTTCAACGTAATGCTCAACACCTACACATACATTTTTGTCCGTCTCCCTCTCTCCTCTCTTTATCCTTTGCTGAATGAGTCTTAGCTCAAGGATTAGTTTTGTCAGTATATTTTCTAGAAAGTTTATTATTAAAACTACTATAAGTCTCTATTGACATTGCAAGTCACTCAGAAGTCCTCTTGTTTATTTTTACATCAAAAATCTAATAAGCAATTTTTCAGTAGAGTGAAATCGCTTGTCTGTTTGACATGAGCAATTTTTGTCATCGTAATAAAATGCACCATATAAGGTTGAAGATATCATGTATTCAGGGATGTGTGCTCACAAGGACTGTAGAAAGGAAAGTACAGATCGCCAAGGGATGGAGAAAATCATAGCATGAATGAGTGAATGTTGACGAATAAGAGAAGACTGCTTCTTTGGCTCTTATTCTGTCTGCTCAAAAAACTGACAAGTATTTGAGACGTCAAGAAGGGTCTGTTACAACATTCATACGTAAATCTCTCTTGTGTTGGTATTCTATTACTTGAGAAAGCATCGCTTCAAATGTGGTGGATATGACGTAGAGAAAGTACATATATGAGCATATATGTATCCTAAAATCGCACACTACACACACGTTACATTTTTGTTTCTTGGAATAATCATGGCATCCTGCCACCATCTCGGCACGCATACCTCTAACACTTGTAGGTACACATTAAATGCTTCAAGTCTTTTGGCTGGAAAGTAGGCAGCAGCGAAGAAGAGTGATATAGCAAACCAAGAAACTTCACTGGTAACTCGAGATTAGCGTCAGTAATGTCAGCCAGTGAGCAACAAATGCATTGTGGAGTAGTAATATACACTTTCCATTTAGAGTGACACCACTTTTTATGCCTTCCGTTTCAACCTGGATTTTGGAGCGCCAAGAAACCCTTTTCGTACTTTTGGTACTCAACTAGCATACTAAAGCCAGTGGAATAGGTATTTTGAGGAAAGGTTTTAGATGCTTCTTACAATATCATTTTCATCCTGTTGTTTTCTTTTTATTTTACAAAACAACAAGAGAAATCTTGAGAGACTGAGCGGTTGTAAGTGTGTGTATGTGCGTTTTCAGTTTTGCTTGAGCTACTTTGTGTACCCACCAGAATATTTTCTTCATATATTTCATGTACATGTACTTACAATTGTGAGCTTTTAGCTTCATACATATCACTTTCGTCTTGTCATGTGATGTTCATAAATGTGGTACACTATCCTGATGGATATAATATACGCGCAGTGTCGGAAGAAAATGAAAAGATTTTATTTAAGTAGCCCAGCAGAGTCACTTACATAATAATTTTAAATGCGAACGCTACGATGTATCGGTATATCGTGTCCGTCCGGTGAGAATACCGATTTCTTGAATCTCGAAACGAAAAATACCGAAAACGCACAATGCAATGACAGAATTTGTGTGCTGAGAACCCAAGCCTGTCTTTCCATGAGTCTTTAGCAAACCAAAACATTTAACAAACCAGTAAGCCACATACCCAGTAAACTAAACCATATTGTCTTCATGTAGGTGACAATGTCACCGTGACATATAAGTAAATAATAACATTAAGTATTCGGCGTTTTCTCATCTTTTAATTCGATCATTCTATCTCCATTTTTCTCAAATTCTTCATTCGATTTGGTCTCCCGGTACTCTCACCATTCACCATTTCGTCCTTTAATTCATAAAGTAAAGGTTATTTTATAATAATGTTTCACTAATCAATCATATTACTATAAACTTATAAAACAAGAATTTCAAGATAACTCTTTGACATATATTTAACAGTATCCGTTGGTTCACGAAGGTAAATCTCTTTTATGTCAAGTAACAGGATTATACAATCAATAATCTGATCATATAGAAGGCTTGGTTCATTTAGCCGAATTGCTTTATGTCATTTGAAAGGTTACGTCAAGTTAAAAATAGATCGGCGACTGTAATAAGGACTTATACAGACATCATGATGTCTGTTACATCAGAACCTCATTCAATTTCGGTATCACCTTATGGCATTTAATAAATTAAAATAAATACATATTTAATGTGTGAAGGTTGACAAATAAGCAAAGCAATGTATTGCAGTAATTTTCTTTAGCATATTTTTGAAATTGCTTCACCCTCTTCACTGTCAATTCAACCCCTCCCCCTTCCATTTTCTTCAAAAACTGCTCAACTATATAAGAATTTTGTACAGAGAGATATCTTGTGCACTTGATCGTATAGTCATAAGGGAGGTCAGTATTGATTTTTTATCGGTCCACCGGGATAGAAATAAGCATGGTCATTTTTTTCCACAATCGTTTGTGAACGGATTTTGTCCCTACTTCAACCCGGTAGATGTAGTTGTAGTAGGTATAATAGCTAGATACTGAGCTATGAGCTCTGCTCAACCCAATGACATAGAGGTGTTAGTATCAATATTAGTCTCTTGCTGCTTTTTCTACAGCCAAATTTCCTGGATCACTTTCCCCTTCCTTTCTCCCCTCCTTGCTTGTTTTTTTATTCTTTTAGAAAGTATTCAATATTCCGTCAGTCATGGCAGAAATCATTTTTATTGTTTTGTCGTTACGTAACGTACCATTTTCCAGTTGAAACACTTGTGCAGGATTCTGGCCCAAGGAGCACACATGCTCAAGAGGAAGAGCTCGAATAGAATAGAGCAAAAGGTTTCTCCACGAGAAACAGCAGATCTATCATCGTCCTGACCCAGAAACCATTAAGTACAGCAACGAAAGCGAACATGGCATAAATCAAAACATTATTTACTTTTGTGTATTGTTAGAACGCTGGAGTGAGATGTCAAAAACTGCAGACAAAATTTTCCGCTTGAGCATTCTGAAGAAAAATGGAGAACAAAACTGAATGAGTATGAGGAAAAATTGATGTGCTTTTCTAATATAAAGCAATCATATTAAACATTGTAGATTAATGTTTAAAAAAATAACCCGAAGCAAGCATGTCTCCTAAGGATAACGGTGCATTCATTCGTTCGTCTGCTACCTTTTCCATTGTGCACATAATGTAGCATTTACTTACATATAGTACGCCATCATTGCAATTCAGTTTGGTCAAAAAAAATGGAGCATCTTTTTTATATATGATCACATCTTGTATCTTCTTAAAGAAGTTAAAAATTTGGTGCAGTGCGTCCTTTTACGGCTTGTCTGTCGAAATATCTTATTTAAAAAATTTTCAAATTGTATATATATTAGGAAGTCATTTCAACTTTATAAATAGTCCATATGGCCCATGTAGACAAGCTGGTATGCTAGCTGGATAATGAAAATGTCCTTCAAATACATGTTATGTTCATTCGCAAAAAACTACGTTGACTATAAATTGTGCAGTAGGTTATCACGAATTTGAAGGAGAGAGCTTGTTTAGTTTGGAGAAGCAGTAGAGGACGATCCCTTTGTTTTGACGTTATTCCCTTTGCGGAACGCTTATACCAACGAAGCATGTGTTGCATACCAATAGAGGTGAAAAATCGTAAAATGTAAAAATTCTCGACGTTATGTGTTCTTTGCTTTCACTCTATAGTTTTTTACATATAAATATCCAGAGTTTGTATATGTATCCTATCAATTTAATATACGTAGAGGTAATATACTGTTGTTTACAAACCAGTCGCGTGGATAGGAAGATACATTTTTTTGCTATACGTAGTTTCATGCTTTCCTGCTTTCTTTCCTAGGATAAGATATATTTTTTGTTCTGTTTCTGAATCTAAATGTCCATTTAACATGAGAAAGAGGAGACACTTGAATTTCTTTTTTGTTTTGTGTTTACACAACACACTTTACACAAAATCAGCAATAGTATGCATGCAAGCTCTTTCACTATTACATACTTACGAATACAGAGCAGTAAGTATAGTGTAATAGTAAGGGAGAAAGTGACATTTTATGTGCAAAAAGCTAGTAACTGCAGTTTGGTTTGTACTTTCGCAGAAAATCATATACACGTATGTGTTTTAAAGCACGGATGCCATCTTATTGGTTTGAAGCAGTGTAACATTATTGTATCAGTTTTTTGTGAAAATTCCAATAACTGTGCTCTGTCGCTTGTGTGTACTGAAGGATTGCCGACAGTGCTTTAGAATTTTTTAAATTTTAGTAGTTTTTCTTTTAAAGTTGATGCAAAACAAAAGGCATAAACCATGCATAATATTTTGGTCGCTCTGAGTGAGTGTAGGCAATATGCATGTAAAAAATTTTAGAGTAGCGGTTAATATGATGTAAAGGAAGGAATAAAATATTCAGCCAGATGCGGCATAAAGTAAAATGTGTTTTTACGCTTGTCAAAGAATTTGTGCCTTTGTTTACGGCCCAATTTCAGAATATCTAAACTTGTGAAATCCATGACTAAACAATCTCGTTGTAGTATAGCTTTTTGTTGTGTTGAAAACAAAAACGGGACATAGTCTCACTACAGCTACCTTTTTACATGAAAAGGAAATTTTACATGGTAGATACTCGCAGCTGAAAACAACTTATAATACGTTGAAATGCAAGCTTGTATTGTACTTTGTCTAAAAGCTTAAGCTTCAATGCGATGAGGACTTGTTGTTGAACAGTCGTAAGAGTTTGGACAAACAGAATTCAGGATAGATATGACTTATTAAGCATTATATACTGACGACTATGCACACATGTAAGTTTTACGTTCTTATAGAGAACCATTATGATGGTCTGTAGGAATACAAGAAACACATGCAGTAAAGAAGTTTTCCAGTGAGGAATTCTGGATTGTTTGTTTGACTCGTGAAGAACTTAACGTGTTAAATTAACTCATGTTTAATTTTTATCTGACAGATGTAATTTGGAACAAGTTTGGTACTAAATGATTAGTCTTTCCCACATTCGCTCTATTGTCCATCTCATGATACTCATATAAGAGGCGTTTTGATTATATTAAAGACACAAAATAAGTTGATGGTAACAGGAGATATTTACAAAATAAGTTTGTTCCATTAGTGTGCTACCAATCTACTATTCATTTATGTAGTATCAGGGAAAGTGAAAACCTTCTCACATGCTGTGTGATATAAACTTTTACTTTTTATATAAGGCAGGTATACATTTGTGTTAATGACTTTTGTGGAAGGAACACAACTGTTTTATATTATAAGAATTACGTCTGTACTTTGAACAGTCATGCTTACATGTTTTCACTTCCAGAATTTTTACTGCTATTTGCCAACATTATGTTTGTATTGTCAAGAAGGGGGACCCTGTACACAAACTCGGGACGCCTATACCATGTAATCTTCGCTTTTTTAGATTAACCATACATTTCCTTTCCCGAAATGACCCATCCTGGCAAAGTTCAACAAAAGTATGTACGGCATTTTGTGTATAATACTGTTCTCTTGTTATTTGATAATTCTTCTCTGTTCGTCGATTTGGCAGCAAATACACGGACATTTCTAACGCTGTTATTATGATGATGGAACTAAGTTATACAGTTTCTATCTCCAGCAAACTTGATCTTACTTGCTTTGCTGCCCGCACTTTCTCCTTAACTCTTTTGTTGCTAATGCTAAGTGGGTTACTCTTTTTCTCTGTGTTCATACCAAGTATAAACGAGCATATATAGCTATTACAACATGTATACTTTTATGTAATGTTACATAGCACACAGCGACATATGAAACCCTTCTCGTTCACCCATTCTTCTCACTATGTATAGGAGGAAAAGAAAAGCCAACAGTTTTTTGGCTTCCAAGTCTAATCCCAAAAAAGATAAATGTTAATAAAGGCATGAACAATGCATACAAGTTTTCTCATAAAAACAGGAACATACATAGTATAGAAAAAAGCAACACTATATGTGTACAGACCAGCAACCAGCTAGCGTTACGGAACTTTAAGCGACACATCATATAAATACATCCAAGGGAAAAATACTTGTAAAAGCAGAGTACCAGACGCAGTAATAAAAATTTACAAAGAAAGATACACGTATACTCATCCATCCAGTGTGGTGTGGTGTAGATTCATTGAATCTCTCTGATATGCATAAAAATTGCGTTACCACATTACATAAGATCATTATTACACTGAACATTATTATTTTTTATATTATATTTAAGTAAAATGCATTACTCCTTCCGGTGCAACTTGCCTTAATGTTTTACAAGTAATGTAACCGAACACTGGCAACTGTAATACATGCACATCATTAGAACTGGAGCTCGTGCGGGAAAGTGTATCCGTTGAAACATATAAACTGCAATTACATTATTCTCTATGCCCGTCTTCCTTGCTTTCCTTTGATCGCATACACAAAATACATTAGCATATCATATTACACTTTTTATATCGCAATAATAATATGCCCAGTTTTACTTCAACTAGTTATTGTTATTATTAAACTGTCATGCTATGATATCTGCTGACTTTATTCTAAAAGCTTACATCAGCACAGATTATGCATATGTGTAGAACGGATAGATGGACATAATGTTCTTAGGTATATCCTTCTCTAGTTCAAAAAAGTATCCTTTCACGGGATGAATGCGAATGTTTTCTTTGGTACCGGATATCATCCTACCTAGTCTCAAATAGCATCCATTTTTTGATGATCCAAGCTTCTCCCAAAGCATTTTCAATGTGGTAATAATGCATGCACATTTCCTCCCCATCATCATATGAATCCTTGATGTACGTTATTCGTGCAACGTGAATGTACCTCAGTATAGAAAATGAATGGAAGAAAGTATCATGTGCAAGAATGAAAAGTCAGTTGCCGTATCACATTACGCTGTACATTCTTTGGCAGGCCTGCCATTTTTACGTCGACATGGCAGACATACAGACACGAGCAGAAGTGAGGGAAAGGACCCTCCATCCAAACCACTAAAACAACAATATGCATTATGCAAGTCGCGTAAAAACTATTCATTCTTTTGGAGTCGTGTCCAATTCTTTAAAAAATCTTCCACAGGGAAGCTCGTCGTTTTAGTGATGGCTGGTCCTTGCGCAAGTAGATACAAGACAAGAGTGTGTACTCCTAGTACACAAACCAGCGTCATCGTTCAAGTGCCGTAAAATGCTCTTCTTTCACTGGTGCATGGATTCCTTCTATATGTTCGGTTGGTGTGTGTAGCAATGAAAGATAAGTAAGTTTAAGTGGCCACCATTACCATCATGTCGAATGAGCTAACTTGACAGCGAAAGGGAAAAAAGCAAGGAAAATAAAAACGTCTACAGATTCTATTGAATGTAGGTATTTGTGCATATATTATAGTTGTTATTCTCAACGATGATAGTGTATATCATGTTCCACGAATGCTATAGACTTATAGAAGTTTGATATTATATGTTTGCTCCATGTGCACGATATTTATCATAAAATAAACCATCCAGCTTAGACCTCTACTACGCTAACTAGCGACAGTAGAGGCTAATATATTATATATTTTACCAACTCTACATTCATCCCAGATAATATGTTATGCATAGGTATTTTATGCGTAAATGGTAGACAAAATTCTCTTCCCCGTATCTCCTGTAGGGTTCCCTTGTTGGATTCCACGTCACCTATTATATGGTAAACGTGTATGTATTTTTTCCCTGTGTAATGTTAATAATATCAATGTTTTCAACATCCCCTATAAGTTTATGTAAACCTATGCACCTATTTGCTACATTGGTATACATGCATAAGCAGATCCCCGTAGAATTCAACCTGTGTTGCCAGTTTTACCATAGGAGAATTTCGCCAACCTTATAAAATGTCTTTCAATGTGGTATATCATTATTATTAGCATATAGGTATGCCAGCAGCATCCACGCATGAAATAATTTTAACCCATCAGTGGACGTGGAGAACGAATTTTGATATTTAGTTCGTTTTAGAGTTCTCTGTCGTAGCAGCGATGTGTGCGCACTTTAATTCAGCGCTGGATCTCTTTACTGCTAACAAAAGTGCTTCTCATTTGTGGTGTTACTTTCCCAAGGTTTTTTGTCTAGTTTCCATTTTCAGCCAATATTTGCTGGGACTCGGCAAGTTGAATGGAAATTCATTATAAACTGTCAATAACGGAATGTGACTAGTATGTGGAAAAGAACTTAATTTCGGAAAAGTCTCCATTTACTTACTTAAGGTATATGCGCGCATACACGTACACTACACCTAATGTAGCTAATGTCTACCGGATAGGCAGTTATTCGTTCATATAATTTGTCTATGATACTTGGTCCCAGTCAAGCACATTCAAGCAGGCAACGCTCAGGGAAATATGTAGCATTATTACACTGCATGGATGATATTATAATATGATCTTTTCTACATTTTCACAAAGGTTACGTTTACAAATGAAAACTGCCACTCACCCTCAATTGGCAGTCATTGATTCAATTTCTCGTTCCATCTCCGTCGTCGAAAAGTGAGCTGATAGGTATAATTATATCGTCAACTAACGGCAAAGGCGAGCAAGCACACAGACGATCAGAGAGAAAGCAAGAAAGGGAACAGGACTGAAAGGAAAATGCGTCACATTCACAGTCAGTGGTAGATGACAGTGGATAATGGTAATACTAGCTCTGCAGCGTTGGCACTTCGATGGTGGAAGCATTCTTACCACGGACCAATTCTTTTAGAAGTGAATCGAATGGAGGGGCCAATGGGATAATTCATGGTAGTTTCGTAGATGCTTGCTGGTTTTATTATTTGTAGAAATTGGTATATTAATGTGCTCCGCGGATGTTACTCTTAATTGTCAGCCAAAATTCAATTCACTTCGTATCAACCACTTATTTGATTGAAAATTTTTCACGAAAATTCAGACGAGAATTCTAAGTATAAAATTATATGCAACGACTATTTTCTTTCATTCAAGCTAGCTTCAATCAAAAATTCTATCCAATTATCCACACAGCTCTCAGAAGCTAATTTCCAGCGATTATAAGCTGTGGCGGGGCTGTAATGCACGACTACAAATCGGTATTATACGTAAAGAAACTTTCACTTGCATATGGTACTCAAAACCAGAAGAAGAATTCTAGATTTATGTACATGACTTTCAAAATGATCTGTGAGTTTCTGCTAATCTAATCCACTCGGAAGTCCATTATCTGCACAAGTCATATTATGAAATCTAATGCTAGTAGTACACACATTTACTCTTATCGCTCCATCAGTTAGCTTTATGTGAATCGTCATAAACGCTTATATGAAGTAACCACTATCTACGAAACAATTATCTGCTATCTCTTGAAGATGTAAAGAGGTTCTGAAATCAACAAAAGCAACACAGTATAAAAGTTGAGGTGTTGCTGTTGTATCGTTTATAAGTACTTCCGGTTGTTGCATCTACGATGATGACGTCCTAGTAGAAGTAGACAAACATGGACAGTGTTATACTTGTAGTTGCATTTTCACATACGTGCCTAGGTTAAAGTTTTTCAGTTATCACCATCATCATCTAAGAGAAAGTAGAGAAAGCAGGCAGAGAAGAGAAAGAGGAAAGAGAATCGTCAAAATGTCGGCGGCTTCAATCTCCATTCATCCCATTTCTAATGGACAATCATATTCATAAATTCTAATGAGGAGAACTCCCTCGCTTTTCCTCGCCTCACTCATTTACTGTCATTTTCATCAAACGAACCTTTTATTCAATAATACGCATGGAGGAAGAATATAAACTTATGTATAATAATACACGTGTATGTGTTTATATATGACGACTGCCTGTGCATGTGAATTGAGGAAAACCACATTTAGCGCAGTCAACGAACTGCTACCACTCTAATTTGAATAATTTTCTCTGGTTCATGATGTTGACGCTGGTTGAAAAAGTACATTTTGCATAGGTATTAGCTATGCTGCTTTCTGCTGTGAATTGAATGCATCTACTCTTAATAGGCATGTATGGTTCTCTTCAATACCTCCGTTTATACACAGGTATATTCTCTGACTTGATTTGTATCCATCAAACTCATACACACACTTAGCACTTACTTCTAAATGACGTAACTCTCCAACCTGCACATAAAAAATGTGGGTGGATTCCACTGAAAGATACATGGCTTAAATTAACCAGGTTTCGTTGTACCATTGCTCTCATAATTTAAGAAGGGTACTAAACCTTAATATCCCACTGTTTTATTTAACTCAGCCATCTTATCTCGACAGTGCTGCAGAATATTAATCATGTGCTTCTTTTTGTTTGCCCATTAATTTACGCAATGCAGACAAAGACAGTGGGTTTTCTTATGTAAAATCCCATGTACCGTTTCCGCGATTAACGACTCAAGAGATTTGCATTTTAAGGTGCTCACTGCTACAAAATACAAAATGTTTCAAAAGGTTTTATGTACATACGTGCCGAAGGTGGAGTACCCATTTTACCTTATTAGATCTGAATTACGTCGGGTGAAAGGTGAGATCAAGTTCTATGCTCATAACAAAAACATGTGACAAACAAACCATTATTGAATTATATAAATTAAAAGACAAAAATAAAGTAAAATTCTATTAAATGTAGTACATAATTTGAACTAGACACAAACACAGAAGTTACATAAGAATTCAGACATATTAACATTTTCACAACACTTTAAAATTTCATGAAAATCGGAAAGATGTTGAAGTATGTATACTCTGATTTTATAGACGAAGCTAACTATTTGCCGGAAACGTCGGAATAGACAGAATTCATCAATTCCTGGTCGGCTAACTTCCATAGGCCATACATGTTTAATGACTATTTCACGGTGACTGCGAAAATAGTGGCAGTTGTGAATTTTATTTTTAGTGTTGTCGATTTACAAACTTTTTTTCCTATCTGCCCCCAGCTTGTAATTACAGGCCATTTATTTACGTTCGTTTGTCATCATCCCTTAAACATTCGATTCCTCTTTCCTTTACGCTGCTTCGAAAACAGCCAAAAAGTAAATACTTTTCGCATCTTTTATAAGACATAATCATTTTATAAAGAATTAATCTATTGTGTCGTACGTAATATTTCTGGCTTTTGGAACGTACGCATAGCACAAATGACTCAAGAAATTACGAACACTTTTTCCACCAACTCTGCACTTGACAGACCAAGCATTTAATCATGTAAATTAGGAAGGATCCTTCTTTTTATAGAAACACATTCACTAGTACTACTGCACCAAACCCTCGCCCACTAGTGCATAGATAGCTTATACAAAAATACCACACCACCCACCAACTTCGCTGTGAGTAGAAGGAGCAGTCTGTAACCAAATAACGTAAATGGTGATAAGAATGGCAATAACATGAGAGTTTTAATGGTCCCCGAAAATGAAAATAGCTTTTGTGGAATGAGAAAGAATTTTGAAGTGAAAGAGCAAATAAACGCTTTGGTTCGTTCACAATGTTTAATATAATAATAAGAACGGAAATGCTCCTTCTTCTAATTTCTGTGTACATCTCCCACTCCCACGGCATCCCATTTCACTCACTTCACTCGACTCAGCATATTTTTTTTGCTTTTCTATTAATTTTCATCATGGTGTCCTTTTCCTAACTTTAGCTCCTATTTTTCAACAGGATAAATTGCATGAAATGATGCTGCTGTGCACTAGCTCTGCGTGTAGATTTGGGCGTAGTACTACAGTTTATTGTTCTGTGCTATTTCCCAAACCTTCTCATTTTATTCTGTTTTCCGTGACTGTGTAATGTAATGTATTCCGACGATATATGTAAGTGTACATACCTATACATTTGAAACTCATTATATTTGCAAATGACGATTTCAATAGTACAGTTCGAAGATTTCGTCGCCCCTTTTTCTTTCTTATTTTTTTCCTTTTGCTCCGGTTGTGTGTTCAAACATAAATTGTTAAGGAGTCAGCATTGACAAGAGGAATTTTTACTTTTCTTGTCTATCTTTCTAAACACGATAGAACTTTCATTAACATGCTTAGTAATCATTACAGGTCTTTCCCAAGTCTTCTCTCTCTCTCTCTCTCTCTCTCTCTCTCGCCCTTCGCAAAATGGCATTCATGCGAAAATTTTGTAAATTTACAGTAGTGGTCGTATAAATGAAAATGAGAAAGAAGGACTCGTACAGTAGTAGTGTAAGAAAAACGAAGCAATAGTAAAAGTTGGGTTCCTTCCGTGTCTATCTGCAAGTCAGCAAAACCTCCTATTCTTCCCTTTTCCTGTTCCACCACGAAGGAAAGACTTTTTTCTCAGGCAAATTAAAGATACAGACGAAAATGTTTTATTTAAGTAAGCACATATACAAAATAATATACCGGTTACGTATACGGCAGGATGGTATGGATAGTATTAAAGGCTGCAAAGAGATCTTCATGTCATTCTCTCTCTGTCATAATATAAACATTCTTTTTGTTGGAGGAGGGAGAGTAAAAGAAGAGAGCTTAACTCCGTCAAAGGAGATACATTTTGGACGGTTGAGCGGAGATCTGAAGAAGTAATGCAAAGTGAACATTATTGATATTCGGCAGTCGTCAACTAAAAAAGCGCTGGAAATCTATAACTTATTGTTAAAAGACTATATCTTTTTGTAGCTGTAGATAGTAGTCCTTTAGCGCATCATCATCATAGCCATCACATTTTATATTACCTACTTTCTCCCGCTCTAACTCACACACAAACTCTATAAATTTTTTGATAATATTATGCATAAATATAAACTATGCTTTTCTTGTATACTGCATACATACCCTTATTCCTTTCAGATTTATATTTATGTATGAAATAATGTCACATCAAGACGTAAGGCCAAATTCAAATTCACACTTTCATTCAACGTAGAGACAGATGAGCGAGAAAAAAGGGAAAATGCAAGGATATAATGGAAATACATTGTAGAAAGCACGACGACAGAGAAGAAGAAGCAAAAATGTCAATTCAAAGAGAAAATCAAGGAAAACGTGAACTGAAGGCTGCTATGGAACTCTAGTATCTATATTATTTTATCTGCATGTGTATATCACTCCCTGAAGTAGAAATGTTAGGAGAAGGATGTGGGGACAGTGTGTTTACCACACTATTTACTGTAGTTTTCGTTTGACTCTGTCTGCCTAAATGTTTTCACTTTTGCTATATAATAATATTGCAAACATTGATCTAGAATTGGATCGCTCAAAAGAAGAAAGGGAAGACTTTTCCAATCCCTTCGCAGAAATGGTGGTGAATGGTGATGAGGCTATATTGTCATTATTGTCTGCGAATAACGAAGAGTGCAAGCTTTAGTAGTTATCTACTATAGACGTCAGTTTCCCTGATTTCAAAGAAACGACACCGTGGCCTAGATGTCAAGATTCCTACCGTGTTCATGTAGGTAGTTACACTTTCGAATCTCTCAGAAGGTGAGAATTTTTTGCTAATTTAAAGTCTTATATAAGATCCAAAGTGGTATATAATATATATAGTGGTGTAACGCTTCTCCTCACTAACTAATTCAAGTGGTATGTAATTGATTATAATATATGAACTAAATGCTAACGATATTAATAAAACGAAATGTTTCAATAAACAGCAAATAATATGCACCTGGAAAATTGGGTGCGTTAGATCGTTTATATTTAGATCGTTAGAGATCGCATTAAAATTTAGCAGAAAACATTGTAGTCACAAATCATTCAAAAATGTTACTACTGATAAATATTTTATCGACATCTGGGCTCTTACAACAAGGTGTATTTTTTTAAAATCGAGGAGCTAGTCTAATTAGATAAACGAGCCATTGTAAACGGTTCAAATAGGTAGCCGGAGGTTTGGGGACAAAACTAGCACGTTTACTGGATTTGACCTCTATTTGACCTTGAGG